>RJWJ010019592.1:0-30074 GCA_004363605.1 Indri indri | reverse complement strand
ATGTAATATTCTGCTAAGTCTAGAAAGGAGGGAAGAGGTATCAAATCACACGTGAATGCTCTTGTTAAGATCATGTGCAAATAGACACATTCGACTCCATCCTTTCCTGGAATAAGCGGCAGGAAGAAAGGTGAGCTTTTAAGGCACAAGTTCTTGCTTGTCTGCAGGGCTGGTACAAGGGAAGCTGAGTAACAAAGTATCCCTCAAGGCAGAGAGGCCCAGAGAGTGGTTCTGCTGTGTAATATCAGAACATGAACGTGACATAGCCGGGCGCTTACACCTCTTGGCTTCAGGTTCTTCACTTCTAAAATGGGCAGATTCTATTCTAAGTACAACCTACAGTTAGTGGGAGGAGAAATGTAATAAATGTGAAGCCCACAGAACATTGGAAAGTATTATGGACTTTTTACTGGCTACTGCAGCACCTTTTGGAGAAAAAAACTTGGGACTTAACATTGGATGGATTGTTTATGACTTCTTACAACTGTGTGATATTGGCCAAATTACTTATTTCCATGCTTCACCAAAATGAGTCTCATCTATAAAATAAGAATAGTGATTCCTATCTCATAGTGCTACTGTATGTAGAATATTGTTCAAAACGTCACTTGGAACATGGTGTGTATTCACATAGTGATGATTTCCTTGCTCCTCCTCCTCCCTCTCCCTCTAATTAATTGATCAGTCTCTTGGAAAGGCGATTAGAGTCCCTGATGGTCATGGGGATGTGGTCCCTAGTTATAGACCATTCATTCATTGGTCTTTGGGAAAATCACTATTGCTGTTTTCCAAACCATTTGTCTTTTCTCAGTCTTGAATTGTAATCTTATTTTCCCAGTATGATTTGTTACATGTGTTTACGTTTCTTGACACGATATAGAGGAAATATGGAATTTACTACAGCATTTGGATATGGAGCACAGCTCTTCTTACTCAGCAGTTTTAATATCATTCAGATATTTTGATTTGTTTATTGATTTGTTTATTATTTATTGCTTTCATACTTTCAAAAAGAACTAGAAGAAGAGAATGTGGTGAACAAAAAAAGGAAAAATAAGAGACCAAGTAAAAGAGTGTTGGCAATACCCAACCACGAACTGGAGATCGAAGGGTATCTGCTGCTCTTGAACACTGTATCTCGCTCTAAGCTTCCTAGCAGTGTGGGCAAAACTGGGCAAAAACAATGGATGAGTTCTGTGTTTTTTGTTTTCAGATAAAAAACACCTAAGTATACGTTTCATGAAAGCCAACTTTCCCTCATCCTCAATTCTACCGCGATTCTTTGGAGAGGCTGATGAGGATAACGGGCAACGGCGGCTGTTTTGAAGATCCAGAGTCCCCCATCTTTTGGCCTCACGTTAGCAGAGAGCATCCCACTCAGGGCCCAGGGAGGGCTCACGGTGGGGGCTGGGCTGGATGATCTGGGGGCACTTTCTCTCCATGGAGAGGGGCTCAGATACCTTCCTAGGAGGGGAAGGGGTTAGTAACGTGTGGCAACCTTGTTTATTTAGTTTGTGGATTATCCCAACTCAGACGTCTTCTAATCTCAGTCCTGCATGTTGGCCTACGGCATTTCATCTGGGTATAGGCAGAAGAGGGGAAATTTGGACATCTTTGTTTCGCTTCCAAGAGGGAAACCTACAGACATCACAGCACCATGTACCATTTAATTCCATTCAATTTAATTAAATTCAGTTACCTTCTGTGGCCTCCAATGTCAATCAATTCAAGAGTCCTCAGCAGGCACCTCTGGCGTGAAGGCAGGTGACACGAGGGATGCCAGAGGGGCAGGCTCGGTTCTCGTCCTCGAGAGCACAGCCTCTGGTCAGGGCAGGATGCTCGCACAGTGCCCACCATAGAGAAGAGAATGGAAAAGTGACTTCACAGAGTCAGGAAAGTGCCCTGGAAGTAGCTAAGAGAAGCAGCAACTCCATGGACGTGTTCTTTTATTTATGGTGATGAGGGTGCCTTGTGTGTAACGGTCCCTTTCTGTTTTGTATAGCTGTGGTGTTTCCAATTATGCTGTAGTTTCAAAAATATTTTTCCTGAGGGTTAATGTTTACATTTACAAATGTGTACAGCTTAACTAACAGTTTAAATGGAAATTTTAATATATTCTATGAATTGTTGCTTCATTTGCATATTCTATCAATTCACCCTCATTCTGGGTTGTATATAGTGCAGTAATTAGAAATTGGATTTAGAAGGACTGTGCATTTCTAATTTTCACTGCAGAATGCAGAGTGGTCGTTGTTTAACTGCTGCCTTGTCAGTGTCATCTCAGGAGTGTGGCTGGAGGCTGGGCCTTCCCGGAGACTGATGGCCTATGCAGAACGTGAGCGTGATGGGCTCTCGAGCTAGTGCACGCGGGGGACATGGCAGTCGCGAGGCTGCTGGCGGCTGTGGCTGTCACTTTCCTTAGTTTGCATCACGGTGCCGCGAGTCATGGCCCAGACTTGGCATTGCAGGCTTGACAAGCCAAACCGCGACGCAGTGAGGAGGCTTTACTGAACACACAGAGAGCAGCTGCTTGACGCTGCACACGGGCGGCCAGCCCTGTTCACACCGAGTGTGCACCGAGGTCTGCTCTGTGTGGCCACACGGCGCCCTCCCCTCCTGCCTCCCCTGTGAAGTTGCGCGACGGGCTAGTGCGGGTGGTGTCTCTCACAGGGACAGCCCTTTTGATGGACAGTTTGCTGGCTGTGTGGCGTGGTGTGCAGAGGGTGCTGACGTGTCCCTGCCACAGAGCTCCAACACCCATTGTCTCAAGAGGTCCCTTCCTGTCCCTTTAGCTTCTCAGCTGTCTTCCGGAAAGAACCCAGGTATCGGTCTCGGTTGGTTCTCTCTTCAGGCAGGCCTGGGTCAAAGGGCGTCCTCGTCAACAGCAGCTGCCTTCAGCAGCCGCATCTCCTGAGCCCAGAACTGGGCCTGGCACGTGGAAGGTGCTCAGTGTACCAGGCAGGGAGGTCTGCAGGATGCTGCAGTGACAAGCAGCCCCGGACTCTGAGAGGTGTATGTCTCCTGGTGTGCAGGGATCCTGAACATCACCTGGCGAGGGGGTGGTGAACCAGGTTTCATTCTCAAAGGCATCCGTCTAGGAGAAACACGTGCTACTTTTGCTCACATTTCATTACACGTCACGCAGCCGCGTGTAAGCTCAGAGAGGTGGGACTCACCATTCTGCATTCCGGAGGGGCGGAATTGGGCATAGTAGCGAGAAGCCTTGGTTTCCAACACCCTCAGTATGTTTACCCAGCTGAGACAGACATGCGAACTAACATTTGCAGATAATTATGCTGACACTGGACCTGTTCCTCCTTCATGGGAAGATGTTGATGTCCAACTAGGCAAAGGTCTCTCAGTGTAAAAGTGTAAGTTTCTAAAGACTCAGAAGTCTTAACAAAACCTAGCGATGGTCCAGCCCCGTTTCATGTTTGCGACGAGACAGGATGACATGCCCAGGGCCTCTCAGAGGGTTGGTGCTAACCCAAGGGCTGGAGTCTTGGCCCGCTGACCCCACTCCGAGGTTCTTGCCCCTTTCCTCTCCTGCCTGTAGGAAAACAGCCTCGGCCTTGCTGCAAAGACTGTTTCCAGAGGCTGGTTTGCGAGCCTCTCTGGAGCAGCCAGGCACCAGGGCCCAGGGAGCACATCAGCCTCTACCAGGGGCACAGAAAACAATTTGTGCAAAGTGCTCCGGCGAGTGCCTGAGGCACGGTTACTATGTGACAACAGTGGGCTCGTTATTATTCCACGTGCTTGCTGTTGCTGCCGTAAGTGGGCTCTGTCGTGGGGGCCCTTCCCGCCTGGCAGAGCAGCAGAGGCTCACCGCTTTCTCCAGGCGGTGTTCCCAGCTGGGGGTTCATCTCCTGCCACATTTGGGTTTTGGCCTCCCGTGTTCTCCAACAACAACACCCTCGAGTGGAGAAGAAACGAGCAGGTGCAGCATTCCCGGAGAGAGGGACTGGGCACCTGGGGGGGACAGCCACACCCAGGAAGGGGGCAGAGGGGACAGGGACGAGCTGAGGGGAAGATCAAGACAGGCCTGGGGGCCCCGGACAGCGAGAGGCTCAGGGAGCGCCAGGCCTGGAGCGCGAGGGCAGAGATCAAGAAGGCGTCAGAGGCAGCACCGCGGGCACGGGACGCTAAGCGGCAACGTCTGCTTCCAGAACGTGCTAGGGACAGAGACGCAGGGTCCAAGCACGTGGCCGCCGTCTTTCCCTGGTTCACTTGGCTGGACGACGATGGGCCTTCCCGGGCAGTGCTGTGCTGCCACCTGGGGCAGCAAGAGGCTCTGACAGTGACGGCAGTGACAGGGCCAGGTCCGGGAGTGGGCTCGGTGTGTTTTTCCCTCTTTACTTGGGGTCTTAATTACGTGAGTTTTTAATCATCATCATCACCATCGTGATAATAACGAGGACGCCAATAAAAACCACAGTAACAACTAAGCTCTAGTGAGTTCTCATTAGCATGAACTTTGTGTCTGCTGTTTGTTTCCGTAGCCACGGCGTCAGGTGGGGACAGGCAGGGGAACTGTCCGAAGGGGACGGCGAGGCTCAGGCAGGCCGAGCCAGCTGGCCCCGCTTGCAAGTCTACTACGCAGGGACCCAGACCACGACTCCAAACTGCGTCTCTCTGACTGGGAAGCCTGTGGCATGGATTTAAAAATCTTTAAATATACAGTAACAACTCAGGGTTATCAATATCTCTTTGCAGAAAAAGGAAATTGGAACTCGGGGAGGTCCAACAGTTCCCAGAGCATCTGCTGCCCCTTGGAACTCGGTGTCCTTGGCCTGTGCCGTCCAAGCCCAGCCAACGCTCCGCCCCGTGCCCTCCTGCCCCACGGCCGCAGGGCAGCCCCTCTGCGGGGGGTGGACAGAGGTGGGATGTACAACCGGCTCCCTGGCCCTTCTCATCTACAGCGGAGCTCGGTCTGACAAGGGCAAGAGCAGCGGGGATGCGGAAGGCTCAGGAGAGCAGCGTTTGGGGTCTGTGAGGGCGGGCGGGGGAGAGGCACGACTCCTGGCCACGGCCGTCTAACGGGCTCAGCTTTGGCGATCACGGACTGCGGGCACAGGGCGTCATACACATCTTTGCTTGTATGAAAACCCCGCTTGCGGGCACGGCCCACCCTCCTGGGCGTGAGATACTGGTCACAGCCCTGCGGTTCGGCGAGTGTCCGCCCTGTGCCCCGCTGATGCCCACAGCCGGGAAGGGAGGGCAGAGAAAGAAGCTGAGGGTGATTAATTAACTTCTGCAATTAATTAATTCAATTGCTCAACCAAGATTTGAAGCAGGGACATGTGACTCCACATGGTGAATGTTTGGTCCATCTGGGCCTCCAGAAGGAAGGGACAAACAGGTATGCAGCATTTTAGCAAGTGACAGCATTTCATTTTCCTCGCCTCCCCCCCAGCCCCCAAGCTATGCCTAAAACAGGCTGATGGAAGGAAAGTTGAAACAGATAACTTAAGATCTTAAAATCAGCTTTGGGTGCTTTGTGGTTTTGCCTTATCTGTAGTGATCTTTCCATTAAGGCAGACAAGCAAAAGTTCACTTTGTCTGTCTGTTTGTTCATCTGTCTACCCAAATGCTTATCTGTGTTCTCTAATGTGGGAAAGGGTCACAGTTCATAAAATTGGGCTTAAAACTTCATTTCAGTGAAACGCGCCTTGCTGATGTTGTACCGCAGGGTCCTTATGGGTCACCTGGTGCCGGAGAGGGGACTCCTCCTCTCACCCTTCTCTGACACCCTCGATTGCTCCAAGTTAAAAAGAACCAAACCATTGTACATAGTAATTTCTGTGGCCAAGAAGGACATTGGGAGTGAAGAGTAAAGAACAAGGTTTTGAAAAGCAAAACTCGCAAAGCTCAGGGCAGGTGCAAACGGGGCAGGAAACCTGCGAGGGCGTTCCCAAGCCCCCGCCCGGCCCCTGCCGTACAGCACGAGGTTATGTTCCACGTCTTGCAGTGTCAGTTGCAGACCTTTACCGTATTTTCAAGCTGGGCCAATTTATTGATATTTTGGCCAACGTGCTCCTGAGCCGAGGCAAAAAGCAAAGACCACCCAGGTGAGAACAGACAGGCTGTTCACCCTGAGCTTGCAGAGAAGGGGAGAAGCCACATCACTCGCGTTTTGGCAGAGTCTCAAGGCAGGCATGGGGTGGGGAGCTTCCAGGCGGGACGGGAGGCTGCAGGGGCCCCGTGGAGGCTGCTGGCCTGGGGGGCTGGGGGCTGCGGACTAGAACGGGGCCCCGTGTGAGTGGTTGGGGGAGCTTGTTTGCTGGCTCCGTTGGGCCTCACTCAGAAGTAAGGGCAAGAATTGCGGCAGCTGTGACTTATTAACCAAGTCCTGGCCATTCGGGGCCGATTGTTACCGGGGTTGCAGAGGTGGGGTCTGACTTCCCCCTGGTGTGACTGATGGAGAGCAGGCTGGCTTCCGGGCTGGTCGCTTCGGAGATGAACGGTTTCATGAACCATTGTACTGAAGAAGTCTCCGATCATGACTTGCCAGGGTAGACCCAGCAAACCCTGCATGTTTCATCACATGCACAGAACTGAAATTGGCTGACAAAATTGCCATCTGAGCTACCACCATAGCTTATCCAGCGTTTTCCGGTCAGGAAACATGTGGCCCTGCGTCCGTGGCCACGGCAGGTGCTGAGCTCCAGGCTAAGAAGGCAAATGAAGCGATGTTGTCTCTGACGTGTTCACAGTCTGGAGATGGCAGAGAGCTCACAGGTGCACAGATTTCATTTCAGAACTTGACTTGTCCTAGATTACACGTAACAGTACCCTGTGTAAATGGGGTGTGCGTGTGTGAGATAGATGATCGATCAACGTTTATGGAAACAAAACATTGCCTGCATCATCAGGGTTAGAGAATTCTTACAATTTTATGTTGTCTCAGCAACATACAAGCTTAGCTTTCTCATACTGGAAGTGGGGCTCAGTCAGCCTTGACAGTTTCCAGCTCTACCCCACCACCAAGGGCTAAGCCGGGGCCAGAGATGGGACCTGAGAGGCGTCTGTCCATCCTGGCAGCCTGGGCTCCTTGCTTCTTCTGCCCAAAACGGACCGTTCTGCATGTGCCCGTGAAATTTGAGTGGCCCCCACCGTGTGCCCTCAGATCTGCATCTGCACGGCGCCTCTGCCGACTCTCGCTTCCTGCTTCGCGTGCTCGGGACTGGAGAGCTGCACCTGTAAGTGATCAGTCTTGGAACCAGTTTCCTACTGTGGTGTGGACCGAATTTGCGCCTTCCGCTGGAAGAACCACGGGTTGCCCCAGGCCAGAGCAATATCAGGCAGGTGAAACCTGGACGTGGGTTACACGGAGCCACAGGGCACCTATAGCACAAACACGTCCCATGTGAGGGAACCCTGGCACGGGCTGAACCACTGAGCCTCAGGCCGTCCACCCGGTGGAGAAGGATCCGTGCCAGGCACTCTGCACGCACCACGTCACACTCCCCTTGGCTTTCCATGAGGGCAGGGCTGCCGGCCACTTGGGAACCGGAGCCCCAGTTTAGCTGGGGCTTCCAAATGTGGCACACTCTGACGGCTTCCCAGACAGTGTATACCAGGGCCAGTGCTTATGCTGGGACTAAAATCACAATTGTTTATAAAGCAACTTACTATCCGTGTGCTGCCTCGGGCAGTGAATCTTGGGCTGTGCCCCTGAATTGATTGCAAGCATCTATTTTCTTCTCAAACCATTGAAAGAGAGATGTGCACACCTCCTCCAGTTTGTTTATTATTTTAATAATTTAAGGACCATCTTGCCTGAAAAGATACTCCAAATACTTAAAGGAACAGTAAGAGTCGTGCGATCGCAGAAGAATGGCAGAGACTAGGGTGAGTGTGGACCGCGGCCCTGCAGAGCCCATGGTGGGGAACGACTTCCTGGAAAGCTACGTCCACTGTGAAGTGCGCATATTCCATCTTCACTTGGAAGAAAAACAAAATTTTTAAAAACAGAAATGTTTTTTTAAATCAAAAGTAACCCATGTCATGACTTTTTAAACTGTACCTTTTCTCAGCTTGCATTTTATCTAGAAATTTCTTGCTTTCCTCTCTTGAGCTTCCACGAACAATTCTCTCAAGTCACTGAGTCAGTCTATGTTTTCTGAGTTTAAAACCAAAGAAATCAAATGTACTGCAATTTGAGATGAAAATGCTTTTTTTCTCCTCAAAATAAAACTCATGGAAAGTAGCAGGTACTCCCTAGCAAAAATATTGTTCTTACCTCCTTAGTCACAACACATAGACTAATACAGGAGCGGTTTGAGCTGCACAAGATCTGAAAGCTCTTTATATAAGTACATCATGACCAATAAGCAGCCTAATCTATCTTAGAACCATCAGAAAGGCACAAGTAGGAAGAAATAAGAAAAAAATTTCAAAATGTTGTGGAAGAGTTTGTGCATTTCCTTTCTATTTTCAATCTAGCAGCACGTTCTCAGCCTATAAGAAATATCACCTTTCTAGTTTCCATGTTGCTGCAGTATTTTAAACTCCCCTGCTGGGAGTCTGCTGTGTACACAGGGCAGGGGCGAGTGAGCGGTTTCACCCAAGCTCTGTGAAGTGAGCTGGTTACAGCTCACCTGTACCACATTTGGGACACCTTTAGGCCTTGCCAGGTAAGCAAGAAAATGGCACATTTATCTTTGTCTGGACACATCAAGTAGCCATCAGAGGACCCTAGCATGTGAGCAAAGTGCTCAACATAAGATGTCATTCTTCAGAATGTAATAAATCCCACCTGCAAATTAGTTTTATCGATTGGCCTAACAGCTCTTAGTTGTGATTCTGTCTTAGAATCTGGCAGCTAGCAGTACCTGTGCTTTGCGTCAGATGCTCGGGTGCTTAGCTAGTGGTCTGTGGCATCTGTCAAGCACGTGCAGACTTTCCAGGCCTGCATTTGTGAAGTTGACTTGCTTTCCTTTCTTCCATTTCTTTCTAATTGCCTTCATTTTTAGTTCACTTTTAAAATTCATTTTATCTCTTTCTGCTATATTTATCCTTGGAAGCTGGTTTAACAACATTTTAAAATAAGGCAAAGAGAAAATAAATGTGACTTATTCTACTTACTGGGTGTTTGCTCCCACATACAAGGAGGTGAATATTCCAGAAGGTAGCCAGTGAGCGTGATAACATGAAGTTCGCCGGTTGGAGGCCTCTCATCTGTGCTCATCTTCCTCTTTTCCTCCAGGCTCAGGTCAAGACAGTGGTGTCACACGGTGCTTTTGGGATGTGCAATCAGCTTGTGTTAGGTGTGATTTGATGCCACTTCTTTGGAGACCCTTTGTAACCTTCTGTACCAAAGAGCGCTTTTCTACTCTGCCCAATGGCAAAAATGTAGCCATCTCATTCGTAAGTCTTGTTTTCCTCCCCTCTGTCATTCTGTCCTATCTTACGCCAGAGGCAGGAGGAAGATAACATTTCCTGTCCTCCATGTGCTGGGCGCTGGCTGGGTTGTCTCTATGCACCATCTTATCGAATCCTCCCAACCTTGCAAGGTAGGTTTTATTGTGCCTATTTCACAGATGAGGCAACAAAGGCCCAAGTTGTTAAATATGTTGTACAAGTTCTGTTTAGCTTCAGCATGCACAGCCTGCACTCTGTGACTGTCCTAAGAGATGGCATCTGCTATGGTCTGAATGTCTGCATCCCTCCAAGATTCATATGTTGAAACCTGAGACCCATATGTTGAAGTGCAGTGGTGTTGGGAGGTGGGCCTTCTGGGAGGTGTTAGATCACAAGGACGTAGCCCTCATGAATGGGGTTAGTGCCCTTCTAAAAGGGGCTCCAAAGAGCTGCCTTGGCCTTTATGCCATAAAAGGATACAGGAGGAAGGCACCATCTATAAACCAGAGAGTGAGCCCTCACCAGACACTGAATCTGCCGGTGGCTTGAGCTTGGACTTTCCGTCCTCCAGAGCTGTAAGATGGAAATTTCCATTGTTCATGAGCCACCCAGTTTATGGTACTTTGTTACAGCAGCCCCAGCGGACTAAGACAGCTTTGTTCTACTGTTGACTGAAACAGCCCACTCAGAGGAGGCAGGACTTGGCCTATATCTGCCTGGTAGGTGGGCCAGTGGGTAGAGGGCTTGAGCCAAGTCTAGGATCTAGACAGATACTCAGAGCAAGACGGCCGAGGCTAGCTCTGGAAAACCAAGCACCAGGGAGGGCCAGTGCAGAGCATCCCCCTGGCGGGCAGAGAGCTACCACTGCTGTGGTTACTGCTGCTGCTGCCAGCAACAGCAATTTACATTTCAATAGAGCTGTTCTTTCATAAGCATTGTTTCACTTATTGTCACAGCAATACCATAAGCTATTTAGGACAGGATTTTATTATTTCTAGTATAGGGTTTTCTATCTCTCCCTCCCCAGACATCTTCCGGAACATGTGGTAAGGACAGGACGAGAAACTGAGGTCTTAAACAGAGAAGGGAGACTGGGCTTGGATGTTATTTGCAAATTCAGGTCGTTGTGGTTTATTCACGGTTGGAAACTATTGATAGAGCAGCAGTAAGGGCATTTCTGCTGATTTACAGGCCAAGGAAGAAATACGGGCTGAGTCTTACAAGCATCTCCCTGCAGCTCTGTTCTGGCAGCTTCACTGATGTTCTCTTGGGAGCAGATGTGGGGTCCGGACCGGGGACACCTTTGGCTCTGACTGCAGGAGGCCCTCCCCGTCCCCGCCCTGCGGCACTAACCT
This sequence comes from Indri indri, assembly GCA_004363605.1. Taxonomy (NCBI): domain Eukaryota; kingdom Metazoa; phylum Chordata; class Mammalia; order Primates; family Indriidae; genus Indri; species Indri indri. Next base: position 19,356 of record RJWJ010019592.1, on the reverse strand, counting down.
GCTGCACCTGCAACCGTGGGACCCGTGGCCGGAGCAATTACCACCAGCTCTCCTCGTAGAGCCTGTGTAATGGCCACTGGCAGGGAACGTTACAATGTTACTCTCTGATGCTACATTTTAAATCTGTGCAGGAAACGCCTGCTTTATATTTGCTGTTATGTTTAATGATTTGTAAAATCAGCAGCTACACAAACTGCTCCATGCCAGGCTCAGGCTATGATTCCTCTCTTCTGTGTCCACCGCCTGGACTGTACCTTCCCTGGAGCATGTATTTTTTCCCCAGATGTGTTATTTTTGAAATCTGAATAAGAGCTGCCCAGCAGAGCACTGGCAGTCCTCTCTGGCGACCTCTAATGCTTTCCACGTGTGCGCTTGCGGGAGCTTACCTCGTACCTGCGAATCCAGGAGGCCACTGAATGTTGACGACGGCCCCGTGGGGGAGCCAGGGCGGGTTTTTATCTTCTCCCGTTTAAAGACGAGCAAACTGAGGCTCAGAAATGATTAAGGGACATGGCTGGACAATGGCAGAGCCAGGACGTGAGGCCAGGTCCCGAATCTCTGTCCAAGGCGGCGGCTGGGGCGGGAGCGTGGGCTGAGGGCTGGAGCTCGGAGCGGCGCAGACCCAGCCTGCGTCCCACCGGCTCCGGGTTTGCACCCAGCTCCCCCAGCACCTCACAGCTGCTTGCGCAAGGCTGTCGGCCGCTCTGAGCGCCATTCCCTGTTCTTCTGCGAAGTGGGACGGACGACACACACTGCGGGTGCGCCGTGTGGTCGGGTCGGCATCAAGGACAGCGCAGGAGAGGGAGGGGGGCACGGCGGTCTGGCAGATGCTGTTTTGGGTCTCTCCTTCAGATTCTTAATTGCGGATACCCCACATATCTAACAGTTGAGTGAACAAGTCACGTTTAGTGCTAGACTATTGAATCCGTTTTTTAATTTACCCACAGGAATAACAATTTTTATGGAGAAAGTGATGGTTTTGCATCCATTCTGGATGTTGTCCAAATTCTGGAAGAATCCAGGGATACTCAGGACCTGAAGCAGGGTGGTCTGTGCCAGCACACGCTAGCACACCTCCAGCCTGTGGTCACACTCCATGTTACTCCCACTTTGGGCAATGCGGCGTTGCGCGCCCGGTCCATCACACTGCCTTTCTACCTGCACTTGGACCAGTTCGTGTTCTCAGCCAGTGGCACCCGTGTGCCCGCGGGCAGCGCCTGCAAGTGCGTGTGCAGCAACGGGCTTGATTTTCCACGGCCGCTGAGACCTCCCTTACTCTTATCTCGTCCGCCTCATGCCGCCGTCTCCGGGGTCCATCAGGGCAGCCAGTTCCACCACGGGCGCTTGGCCAGTTGGGTAAGAGGTGAGGGAAGAGGAGAAAGTGAAGGCAGGAAAGAGGATGAGAGAGGTAGGGAGATGCATGAGGGCATCTGTGACCGGAACAGTCCTGACACCCATGCGTGTGTGTGCGTGTGTGTGTGTGTGTGTATGTGACTGCAAAATAAAGATTCCAGACAAATTTTTTAAGGAAGGCAACTGCTTTGAAAGCCATACTTATTTGGAGTCGTCAGTCCTGGTAGGTGCATGAAGAAAGTCCGTTCATGACTCTACAGCTTGTACCTGGAGTTCACTTGCTAGTGATGGCTGGCAAAAGATGCACTCACGTTCCAGGATGGATGCAGCGGCCAGGGTGAGTGCGGCACTGTGCCCAGCACGGGAGACTTTTGGCTTGGGGGTTTGAGGACCCAGCTAGGCATGATGTGCTTTTAAACTCAGACACCACATAAGTGCAAAGCTCAGAGGCCTTATGATTTTGTGAAATAATTGCATAATGGTCCAAAGAATGGAAAATTAATGCATGGATTTGTTCATGTATATTAGGATAAAGGGTAAGCCAGGGCTGCTGACATGGCAATTTAAGGAAACAAAAATGTGCATTTCCTTTGCACAAGGAAATACCAACAGTCCATGCTCCTGCAGGGAAATCGATCTGAGACTAGATTGCTGGAGCTCACGCTCCTCTGGTTCTTGGCCATGCGGTGGATGGCACCGCAGATGGTGATACAGCAGACCATCTGGGCACAGACAGGTGCTATTTCTTCAAAATTAAAGTTTGGAACTAAGGAATTAAAGTAATTAATTGTAAAAAAAAGAAGTTAAAAAATGTAAGCACATATGGATTTAATCATGGTAAAATAAAGGTGTGATTTTGTTTAATCAGTTCCACGCGGAAAACACTTGGGGTGCTCCTGCATGTGCCAGGTCCTGTGCTGGGTGCTGGGGCATGAAAAGAGGGTCACAGGCACGAAACACATAGAAGTATTGAATTAAAGCTCTCAGGAAATTAAAAGAAAATATTCAAGGGTCAAAACAGAAGAGGAAATTGAAACCCGGAGTGGCAGCACCTGAGGTTGTGCCCACACGTCTTGGGTAGGGGGTGGAGGCGCAGTGGTTGCTGCCCAGTCCTTAGGGCCTTGGGCCAATTCGGGGAAAGGAAACAACATCCTGGGCTGGTGTGAGGTGGAGAAATGGACCTGTTATCTCCAAATAAACTCTCGTGCAGCGACGAACTAAAAATAATGCCCCTGTCCTTCATTAGGAGATAAAAGTAAAGGTTATGTTACAGCCAAATACAGTGTGTAAACCTTGATGGAGTCTGGTTAGGAAAGAAAACCCAACAAGCTGCAAAAGACCCTTTGTGGGCCGCTGGGGTAACTGAATATGGACTGGGTAGTAGATCACACTAAGGAATCGTTGTTCATTTTCTTAGGTGTGATAATATTGTGAGAATATCCTCATCTTTAGAATTTGCATGCAGAAGTATTTAGGGTTGAAGTATTGTCTGCAATTTACTTTCTAGTGGTTCAGCAAATATGCACACGGACAGGTGAACGTCTAGATGAGACAATTATGGAAAAATGTCGATATTTGAATCCAGGTAGTAGATATATGTGCTATCCTTATACTCCTCTTCCCACTTCTCCAGATGTTTGAAAAATTTTAAAATAGAAAACTGGAAAATACAGGAACATTGTCTTTTTTGATCTAGACTTGGGGGTGAAAACAAATAATTTCTCCTGAGATTTTGTAGCCATAGGCCTGCGCACACGAAGAGGTTGAATTTATTCTTTCCACTTGATGTAGGAATCCTTGAGATGAGAAATTTACACAAAAAGCAGTACAGGCTGGAGATGCCAGTGGTCCTGGCAGGAGGAAGCACAAACTCCCTCGAGGCCCAGATGCCCCACTGCGGGTGCACAGGACATCCTAGGTGAAACCATGACAACAGGCACACAACCCAAAATGACAAAACAGAGAAAACGGATCATCATGGGAAGAGTCAACAGGAAAAATGGAAGGATTTGATCCTTAAGGATATTTAAAGATGTCAAAGAAGTCTTTGGAATTATAAGAAAACATAATCAATGAACTCATTGAAACAAAAAACTGATCAGATTATTAAGTGAAACGAAGTGATAATCAGTAACCTGAAATGTGAAGCTGACGAAATGATCAGAACACATCACAGAGCACAGAAGACATGGGACACTGAGGACCAGGAGAGGACCAAATGCACGTCTAAGGGGAGTCAAGACACAGTGGGGGTGTGGAATAAACAGTGTACCAAGCACCATGGCAACTCGATTCCCTGGTTTCGATGGGCCAAAGCAGGGTAAAATCCCTTTAAGTCTGCATTATTAGTATTAATAGATACATTGTAATAAAAGAGAAGAAGCCAAGGACAAAGAGACAATTTTGGAAGAGAGAAAAGGTAAGAGCAGGTCTACGACAACTTACCCCCAAAGACCAAGGGAGCTGAGAGGCCAAAGGAAGAGGCTGGCAGATCCAGTTTCACGGAAGGAAATATTTAATAGGGACTTAGGAAAAAGGACCAACGTCTCGAGCGGCCACAGATGGAAGATCCTTGCACCACCCTGCAGACAGAATTCTTTCTAGAGCAAACTGGTTGCATCTTTCAACTGTCTTGCCAAGACTCATGCCCAGTGGGGAGGTTAGATGAACATCTTCCTGAGGGGTTGTGTAGTTTACAGGCATTGTTTAAAGACAATGCTTCGGAACACCTTGGTATGCTGGGGTCAAACAGTCATCATGGCGGTTTTGCTTCGCGATGGCGTCACACTCTCCACACACCAGGCTGTTTTCCTAAGAGTGTCAAAAGGAAACAGTAGAAGATATAAGAGAAAAGATTGACTAAGAATTCTACACCTAGGTAAACTATTATTCAGTAACAACACAAAAATAAAATATTTTAGTGTATTTAGAAAATTTAAAATGTACTTACTGTGAAACAAGAACAAATAGACAATTTAAACATACTTCTAACATTAAAGCTATTGTATTAGTAGTTTAAATCTACTCTAAAAACTAATTACCTCCCCCAAACATCGGGCCTGATGGCTTTTATACGCAAGTTCCAGCAAATATTCAAAGAACATAGCATCCCAATTCTGAGAGAGCAGCAGAACAGGAAATGTGAACCCATTCATTTCATGTGCTCCTATGACCTTTTATCGAAATCAGAGTCCAATAAAGGAATTATACCCAATCTCTTTTGTGAACATAGACTGAAACATCTCAAATAAAATATCAGCAAACCAAATCCAGAAATGTGCATAAAAGTACACTCTGATGAAGGTGGGATTATCACAGGAGTAAAGATGTTTATAACTAGAAATATATACTTAAATCAGCACATTTGAATGGATAAAAGACAAAAAAGCATATATCATTTTAACAGATACAAAATCATTTGGCGTGTTGTACATTATGATGGGAAGACTCAATATTGGGAAGATGTTCATATTTATCTCAAATTCAAAAAAATTCTATTAAATATTTTTCAGGGTTTTTTTCCCCCTGGAACTCAACAAGCTGATGAGGCAGTGGAGGGCCCAGAGGTCATTCCTGTTGCTGTGGTTGTGGAACAAACCACCAGGCTCATCGGCCAGCAATCCGGAGGGTCTAGTGTAGACGCCTCATCCCCGCCCGCCTTGGCATCAGCTGCAGGGCCTCGAGGCTGCTGCTGGGCTGCTCTAGAGTCCACGCCCCGCCGGCCTGGCACACCCTTTGCTTCCCCGCTGTGTGCGTGAGGCTTTCTGGAACCGTACCGAGCTATGGGCGTGAGTGGGCTTATGACGGAGGTAAAGAAAGCACCTGGTGAGGCCTGCAGATGCTTCTGTCGTGTGACATTTGGACAACATGTTGCAGAAGTGTAAAGCCGGAAGAAAACATGCTATTTTGGAGGACCAAGAACTGCGTTCTGGTTCCAGCTGTCACTCATGACAGCCCTGACCATGAACAATCTCCTTCACCTGGCTGAGCCTCAGTTTATCCTTCCGTAAGATGGAAGATACAAATTCTTAGCAGTATCGTCATAGGATTAAAAATATAATGGCCACATAGTAGATATGCCAAATACATGACATTTATTTTTTCCTTTTGCATCCCAGCTTTTTTGTGTGTAAAGAAAAGAAATGGGTTAATTCATGGGAAGGAATTCTTAAGCCCCACAAAGTACTTTATGTATCTTGGTAATTCCTGCAGTTATCACTACAGTCAGAAAACACAGACATTTGGTGTGGCCATTGCTGTCTCTGTTGCGGAAGGAAACACTCGCGCCAGTCGGGAAGCAGGGACAAGATGGGCAGATCAGGGATCTGCAGGGAGGGTGACTGCTAATTCCTCACGCCCCTCGGCATGCTCTGAAACCTGACCTGAGGGATTGCACGTGGCCAGCACCTGCAGACCTGGCTTTGGTGGAATGTGGCATAGCCGGTGGCCCGGCCACGGTGGCCTGTATAGGCCAGAGGCCAGTGACCAGAACAAGGGCGCCACAGGGTTTATTTTTCAGCTTCCAGGTAGAGGGGAAAAAAGAACTAAGACTAGAAATAGAAACTCGAAACCAGCGGCCCAGGTAGAGTCTGGCTGCCGTGGGGCTGGTGACGTGTGGGCCGTCCTCACCGTGTGGCTGGTCGAAAGCCCTGTCCTCCTGGAGAGGTGCTTGCTGCCCCGGCTCGCAGGTCGGCCCCAGCTGGGCCTGCTGAGCTCTGCCTCTTCCTGGCTCCGGCGCGGTGGCCTCTGCCTCAGGGCACAGACAGCACGGAGGGCCGGGCGGTGGTTTGACAGGACGGTCTGGACAGCGGAACAGCCCTCACTGTGTCTGAGACACTAATTACATTCGCTACTTTAGTTTTAGTCAAAATTCATTTTCCACTCTGATTTTCATTTTATGCATGTTGTCACAAATGGCAAAAAGCAAAAGACCGTCTTGTCAGAATGATTGAGTCTTCCGTGAAATGAAAGCTGATTCCTGGACACCGTCCACTCCGAGCAAGGAGGAGGGGACCGCCAGCCTGGGGAGCCCGGCTAGCCTTTACGAGTACGGCAGCTGGAACGCTTTCGCCAATCTCTGTGTTTTCTTATTTTAAAAAATTGCGTGGGTAATTTAAGACCAATAACAGTTTCTTGCAAATTTATTGCAGTCTGATGAATTTCTGTTGAAATGCGGCGATATGAGAGACAGAGAATCCCTGCCTGAAATTGACATTATCAAAGCTATTTAACAAACTATTTAATTCTCAATATGAAGAACATTTAGAAAATTAAAACAAATTGAATGTACTACTTTGAGCTCTACTATTTCTATTTTTTAAAACTTAAAAACACTATTTTTCCTGGGCAATTATGTGAACAGGTCACATATTTAAGTATTGGATTGGTTACTACTAAACATCTGGGCATGCAGTATTCGCTTAGATACTTAAAATAGGAAAATGTGAATAATTTAGTCATGGAATGTGTATATCAGCATTTAACTAATGCAGAGCACATCAAATTTTCTTCTGATGGGTGTCAACTGATAAAAATAACACCCACATTTGCAACTGTAATTTTGGAATCTGCCAGGTGAGCGTTAACATCTATTCTGGTAGCGTGAGACCCGTTAGGACTCCTTTCCCGTCCTTCCTCATGCTTAATTTCCAGAGCGTGTTTCAAAACTCGTACTTTCATTTCAGCGTATGTGGCCCTGAAATTGTGCTCTTACCTCTGTCATGAATCTCAAACCTTTAGTTGTAGCTCCTCCCAATCCAGGCCTTACATACGATCTCACAGTTACAGAGTGCAAACTCCGGAAGGACCCTTACGTCTCACCTGCACCAGTCACTAGGAAAGCAGTCATTAAAAAAACAACTCCGATTTCTACAGTAGGTAACACATTGCAGGGGGCCCCAGAGTTCTCACTTGTCAGTGTCCCTTCACCCCAGCTCCCTTTCTGGCAGTGTTCTAGAACTCAGTCTGCATGAAACGTAATGTCGAAACCACTGCCTTAGACCTGCTCACTGAGGCAGAGAGGGAGGACCAGAGTATCTTGTATCGCATTAGAGTGTTTACCCTGGGTTTGCTCAGTGTGTTACCTGGGAGATTTGGAGAAGGTGGTAGAGTTAAGTGCAGGGATCACACCTGCATATTTTTGTGACCCCAGCATTTTGTTAAGTGTCTGCCCAATAATAGACTCTTGCTGAGATGTAAGAGTGGGTGAATGAAGGAGGTCCTAAAACCATACAGAAACTCATAAAGAGCCAGTGTAGACAGAGTGCAAGGGCTTCAGAAGGATGAAGAGTATTCTGGAAATGGGAACTCGTAAATATTTTCTAGGGTTTTTTTCCCTAATCACCATAATTTAACTGACCAAGTGCCCATACAGAGGGCTAAGGAAGACAGCCTTGCCTTGAGTTGTGTGAAAATGTCTTCCTAACGTGAGTTTCTCCGGAACATCAGTCAGGGGAGCACACAGCAGCAAGCACAGGGCTGTGTTTGGATGGGCACCTTCTCAGGTTCAGGGTGGTTTGGTCCCAGGCTGCTGACACTGGAGACTTTGGGTTTTAGGCTTGGCAGGGCTGAAGCTGGAGCATTCGAGAGTCAGTACTCCACAGGGCAGTCAGCTGGGAGAGGCCGGGTCGCAGGCTAGACCCAGAGTTTCCCCCACCCATAAATGTGGAGGATTCTTGAGAAAGAATTTGAGAAGGTTTGAAACTCTGCCCTGCGTTTCTCTTCCTCTGCCTCCTTCTCTCTTTCTCCCCAAAATCAAACAAGCAAACAAACCAGACCTGGATACCCATTTTCCTTTCCGGCTGAGTTTCATCTAACGTGCCAGGCTCCAACCGGGAAGAGATCCTTCACTCACCAGCTCATCATCGGGAACATCTGGGAGGCCCCAAACATGTAGCTTCCTGGGCCTTCCTTGCCTCCAGAAATCCTGCTGGGCTGGGGCCTGGGAATCTGATTTTTGCAAAACTCCCATGGTATTCTGATGACTGATCAGGTTTGCGAGCCGCCGGTTTAATGGAGGAGCTGACTCTCCCGAATGAGTGTTTTTCTCACCGTTTCCACTCCCCACCTTCCACTGTGGTCTGGCAGCACACCTGGGCTGCTAAAGTGCTCTGAGATGTCCTGGGGTGTTTAGAGGCTGCTGGACAATGTGGAGAGCCCACCGCCAATGAGCACATTTCCTGAGGGCCCTTCCAGATGGGTTGCCCTCCTGGTCCCAGAGAACCATTATTTTCTCCATTACTGTCCACTGTGGAAACCACAAAAGCGTCTTTTTTTTTTTTTTTTTTTTAACAATTTTAATTTTAACTTTTTTTTTTTTTTTTTTTTTGCGACAGAGTCTCACTCTGTCCGCCCAGAGTGAGTGCAGTGGCCTGATCACAGCTCGCTGCAACCTCCAATGACTCAAGCGATTCTCCTGCCTCAGCCTCCCGAGTAGCTGGGACTACAGGTACGCACCACCACCCCCAGCTAATTTTTCTCTTTTTCATAGAGACAGATCTCACTCTTGTTCAGGCTGGTTTTGAACTCCTGAGCTCAAATGATCCTCCCAGCTTGGCCTCCCAGAGTACCAGGATTAAGGCATGAGCCACCGTACCTGACCTCAGACAACACTCTTGACTGTTACCAAGAGCTTCGCCCCATATAGCATTAAAATTCCCTCCAGATTAAATCTGGGCCAGATATCTGCATTTCTGCATGTGGCCCACCTCGTCCATTATATTAATAACTGGCTATTTGGAATCATGCACATTTAGACCAAAAGAGCTTGGGCGTCAAGACATCCAATTCCTCTATTTTACAGGGAAACTGAATTCAGAGAGAGGAAATAATCGGACCAAAGAGACCTGCTGGTTAGAGCAGAGCCTTGCTCCAGCACCAGCCGCACCTCATGCTGCCTGGCTACAGCTTGGGTATAATAAGAGCACATCGCAGATTTGATATGATCGTCTGTGAAAATAGGCCTCTTTCCTCTATGCCTGTGAAATCTGAAAGCGGAGATGATCAAAACTTTTGGGGCCTTTGACAAATGTTCCTCTCAATTCTGAGAACAGGTGTGTTCTGAGACGTACCCGCCTGTAACATCTTCATGCCTTGAGATGCCATTTGTCCGGCACTTTTATCCCATTCACTGTTTTTCTGCTCTGGAGAATCTTCCTGAGAAATTCAGTCTGTTCCACCTGGTTTGGAGGAGACACAGTGTGCTCCTCGTCTCCCAGGGCTTTAGGGCCGTGAGCCGGCGGGGACTCTGGCCGGGAACTGGACTGTCAGCCCTGCCGCAATCCAGCCCTTCATTTTGCACGTGGAGGGTCCATGTGGCTCTAGGCTTTGGGGTCGCCACCCGCTGGTCTTGAATGGGAAGGGAAGCTGAGTCCCCGACCCGTGCTAGAGGCCACCTCAGGTCTCACAGGCGCAGGGAAAGGGGCGGGGACCCTGGGCACCGAGGACATCGGTGCGTTTACTTTCACCACGGCCTCAACCTTCCACCCCCTCGGCAGATGAGCTGACTGAGGCTCGGAGCGCTTAAGTGACGCACTTGGTACAGCACCTGCTTCCGTGCCAGCCGCCCGGAGGGGTGGGGCTCGCCTGGCACGGAGTGGCACCGTTTGTTTTGTTAAAAAATTAGTTAATTTTTAATTGACAAATAGAAGTTGTATGTATTTAATGTGTATAACATGTTATTTTCAAATATGTATACACCAAGGAATGACTAAATTGAACCAATAAACATGCATTATCTCATGTAGTTATAATTTTTTTGTGGTGAGAAATCAAAATTTACTTTCTTAGCAATTTTCAAGAATGCAATACATGGTTATTAGCTATAGTCACTATGTTGTACAACAGATCTCTTGTTACTTAGTTTGCATCTAATACCTGGATTCATTACCTATTAAAAAGTGTTGTTTTGAGAGCTGAATGAGACAGTGTCTGTGATTCACCTGGTACAGTGCCGGGCATGTACTAGGAACTCACTAAATAACAGCTATTAGTATTACAATGTCATTGAGAAAGGGTTCGCTCCTAGTAAGTGACGTCTGCTTGATTTCAAATGATAAGAGAGCTAACATTTAAGGAGCATTAGGTATCAGGTACCATGGTAATTATTATATGAGCGACCCGCTTAGTCTTTAAACCTCATAAGAAGTCAGTGCTATCGTTATCCCACTGTGCAGACGAGGAAGCTGAGCATTAGAAGGGTAAGCAGCTTGTCCAAGGTCACCCGGCTGGTTAGACTTAGAGCCAAGACACTGAGCACAGCCCCCGGGTGTCCTGGGGCACGGCCTCCCCCTCCTTCCCAGGGTCTCCCCATGTCCCTTCTGCTCTCTAGTCACTTGTCCACAGCTCAGCTGTCCCCACACAGAGATGTGAAGACTAAGCTAACACTGGCAGCTCTCGACTGTTGGAGCCTCTGCATCTGTATACAATGCAAGACCACGAACAGTTAAAACCCGAATTTTGCACTTACGCACAAGCCAACCATCCCTCGAAATTACACACTTAGTTTTTAATTGTAGCTCATTCTCCATGTCTTATTGTGCATTGAAAGGTGAGATAATTTTTCACTTTTTGACACATTTTATACCCACAAGGCATTCTTTTATCCTTACCTCTCCAAACAGTGGTGTGAAGTTGGCTTCATGAACACACATTTGTGTGGGGAAACGTCAGCGATGTGGGACACACACGTGCACAGGAGGCTAGAGTTTGTGGAGGCAAATGCTATGTGTGGGAGAGTTTGTGAGATATTTGTTAACAAAATCCATGCGAATCCTACAACGGCAGCTGATCCCAGCCCTGGTCTGTAGGGACTGCTGGGGGGCTGACCGAGCTTGAAAGAGCTCTGCTTGGTCGAAAGTCCTTCCAAGGCTGAGCCGAAAGGTGCCTTTTGAGACAACGTGAAAATGTCAAACCTTCTTTTTTTCTGATAAGTTGTAGTTCTTTGACAATAGGGTTTCCTTGAGTCTTTTCTTTCTGGCTAAATAGCTCTGGTTTGCTTCACTGTTCAGAGGGCGTCCTCGGTTTCCTGTTTGTCCCTGTCCCATCTTGTGCGACTCCAGCGCTGAACGCGACATTCCCCAGGGCATTTCAGCAGCAGAGGCGAGACTCCATCACCTCCGTGCCTTGCATCTCACTGCTTTTATATTTTCTCTAAAAATGAACGTTATGGATATAACTGAAGCCACTGATATTCTCCTGTCGGGTCCTCTATCAATCGGCTTTTCCTAGGTTTCTCAGCAGTCACAAAACCGCTAAAATCTCAGGAGCTTATAACAAGACAACTTTGCTTCCAATTCATGTTGAATAAAAGTCTTCACCAATATGTTCTTCTAATGTTTTAAGCATTGTTTGATATGTAGTTCATTCAGGCACTGAGAGATGATTTTACTGTATAATGTGAGGTTGGTATTTAATTTTCTCATTTTTTACCTGTGGGTCGTGACTATGCTGACACAGTTTCCCTGCTAATTTGTGACACCTCGTCTACCCTATTCCAGCATATCCACGTGAGTGAGTCTGCACCTTTTTGTGCTAAAGGTCTGTGTGCCTGTCCCAGTGCTAACTCCAGGCTGTCGGTTGACGTTGCTTTATAACGAATCTTAGTTTCTGTACGGCAAGACTCATGTCCTCATTCAGAATTTTCAGAGCTGTTTTGACCCTTTTATATTTGATCTCGCCTGTAGGATCGATTTGCCAAATTTCACAAAAAATGCTATTAGAACAAGCTTGTTAATTTCCTTTTTCAAATCTTATATATCTTTACTTATTTTTAGGCCTGCTTTATTTATCAATTTAAAATAGAGATGTATTAAATTTTCTATTGCTGATTATAGATTTGTTTGTTATTCTTTGCACTTCTATTAGTTTTGCTTTGTATTTTTTTTGAATTTTATTTTGTATTATGCTGTTTGATGTAAAACTCTCTTTTTTGTATGTATATGTGATTTTTAAAAAAATGTAACACTTTTTATTTCAAAATATTGCAGGGGTACAAGTGTTTTTGTTACATGGATGAATTGTGTAACGCTGAAGTCAGGGCTTTAGTGCGCCTTTTACCTGACAGGTAAGTTTTTATCCCTCACCCCACTCCCACCCTCCCAGCCTCCTTCAAAATTTCCAATTAGTTCTTTTTCCCATCTACATGATTGTGGTAGTCCATTTACATTGCTATAAAGGAACATTCCCTATAAAGTAATTTATAGGGAAAAGAGGTTTATTTGGCTGACAGTTCTGCTATACAAGGAAGATGGTACTGGCCTCTGCTTCTGGTGAGGGCCTCAGGAAGCTTTTATGCACGGTAGAAGGTGGAGGAGGAGCAGGTGTGTCCCTTGGCGGGAGAGGGGACAAGAGAGAGGAAGAGGTGCCAGGCTCTATTCCACAACCGGCTCCGGCGTGAGCTCCCCAGCGAGAACTCCCCCACTGCCTCGGGGCGGGGCGGGGGGGACGCCAAGCCACTCACGAGGGATCTGCCTCACAGTCCCAATGCCCCACCAGCCCCATCTCCAACATCAGGATAAATTTTGGCATGAGATTTGGAGGGGACCAATACCGAAACTCTATCAATGTTTTTAATCTCAATTGTTTCTTATTTACTTATTCTACTTTATGGCTGTTATACTTTTTTTCACTTCTTTGGGGATTTCAAACATTTTTGTTTTATATTCATTTTTATATTGTTCTGTTATTTGCATTTTGTTTGGAATGAGGTCACTTTCTGATTGTCGATATTTGTGGCTATCTTTCTTAGTCTTTTGCTTTCATTTTTTGAAGTTTTAGTGTTCCAGGTCTTTTTCTTCTTCCTTCTCTATCTCCATCTGTGCATACCGCTCCCCCTCTGCAGAGACAGCATGGTTCCTTCTGGCCGGACCCCAGGGCCGGAGTCGCACTCAGAGGCAACCCTTGAGTTAACGGATGACTTGGCTTAGGAACTCACTGCTCGGCTGTATCTTTTTCCTTTCACATCTTTGGTAGGAATTTTCACATCAGTTACAGCCATGGCTGGTATTTAGAGACTTTTTTCCTTTCAAAAGCGGAGCAGCCCCACTACACAAGCCAGTACCAGACACCCACCTGAGTTCTGGTTCTTTGCTTTGTGTCGGGTGATGCTGGTATCTGGTACCGACATTTTCGATAGTTCAGCAGATTAATGGCATTAACCATTTTTATTACTCTGTGCTTTCTTCTTTCCTTTCTTAATTCAGTCATGTTTCTCTTACTGTTGAATGTGCAAAAGTCTTTACCATAACTTAAAAGATATTTTGCCTTGGAAGAGTCATTTTAAAGGTTGAGTTCAGTGCCATCTCGAAGGCAAGTGCAACTTTATTTATTGTTTTTAGGAGTCATGTCATGTGGGTGGCTCTTGCTAGGTTTATGCTTGAGAGAAATCCCTAGATATTTCACAAATTAAATGCTGTCAACAGCAAATTTCACTCATCTTGCGAGTTGTCTAATCATGTTGGAATGAAATGCATTGTACCATGTATGTCCTTGTTCCCGGTTAATACTGCGTTTGATGATCCAGTGATTTAGCAACAGACCTTCCATGCTCTGAGAACTGTAGACTCTAGGTCTTCACAGAGTTTGCTTAAAACTTTGACAAGGACAGGGCCCCAGACAGAGGTGTATTTTATGTCCCTAGAGGTTGCTTTCTGGTTCAACCTCCATCATCTCTTCATCCCTATCTGCGTATGTTTCTTCACCTAATTATGAACTCATCTAGCAGTGGAAATTTGTTAAATGAGTAAGAGTTTTGGAGCAGAGAGAGTATGTGTTATAACAATATGGATTTTACACTTTATTGTGCCTCTTACCAGGAGTGGACCTTAAGTGAGTTGCATCATATTCTTCAGCCTGAGGTTTTCTCACCTGCCCAGTGTAACTTGTAAGACAGAGGCTTTCGAAGACTAAATGAAATGATAGGTGAGGCACCTGGCTCATTGTCCTGGCTGAATAAACAATCCTCCCTTCCCATCGCCTAATCAACGCCTCCCACACTGTATTTCTCCATCTCGTCTCTGCATCTGGACTTGGTCAAAGACCTTGTATGACAGCAGAGCTTCAGCATGGTCCTGATCTATGAGTCTCTTGGTTTCTAGTGACAGGTCCGGTCTTACCTACGTCCTCAGTGCACACAATGGGGACAACATTAGCAAAGGGACAGAGCCTGATATCGGAGCAGCCTGAGCTCAGCAGGGTGCGGGAAGTGGCTGGTGTCCCTCAGAAAGGGAGCTGGTGTCCAATACTGAGGGGCCTCTTAGGCCATGATAGGAAGTTAAAGCCATCCTTTAGGCCACAGGAACCAATGGACATTTCCAAAAGGGAGTGATGAAGTGAGATTAAAGTGGTGCTATGTGGGATTTGACTGGGGGGAGACACAAGATGAGAGTGACCCCCTGTAGGTACTGGCATGGTGCAAGCATGGACTCGAGAGCCTAACTTAGCCAGGGTCAGTGGGGACAGAGAGAAGGGTCAGGAGGTTCCTCAGGAGGCACCTTCCAGAGGTAGAATCCACAGGACATGGTGACCAAGCCAGGAGCTGGGTGTAGGGCAGAGAGCAACAGAGAAGTCAGAGTGAATTTGGGCTTCTAGCTTGGGAAGCTGGTGAAGGATAGAAAATGTTTCTCCACATGTGGTCCCCAGACTGGCTGCAACGGGTCACCTGGCCGCCCCTTAGAAATGCAGATGCTCTGGCTTACTCCAGGACTCCTCCCAGAACCCCTGTTACAGGAAGCCCACAGGGGTCCAGATGAGAACCACTGACACAGGTCACGTGGGTGGGAAAGCAGGTTTGGATGCAAAAATTAATGTGCTTGATTTTGTGTGTTTTGGGGTTTGTGAAGCACCCACAATGCCGTTCTGAGCGTGTGGCTATTGCAGGACTAACAGGCGATTAAAGGAAATTCCACATTTTTGGATACGAATTTGCTAGATCTAAGTATGTTTGGGGGACTGGTTGGTTTTGCCAGGATTTCTAATAATTTTGTATTTCCTCAACTCAAATAATGTAGGCAGATCAGGTAAATCAATAATTTTGATACATTGCAGAGATTCTTACCTTGTACTTTAGTTAGAAAAGATATTAAAAGAAGAGAAAATTGAGCTTTCATGCCCCAAGTATAATTAAAGTGGTTGATTCAAATAATATTAGAATTTCCATTCCGGAAAAAAAAAATGTGGAACTGAACTTTAAAACTACCTCTTGAGCAAACAGAGGATATTTCTTCCTGACATTTCAGGAGGATATTTACACCCTGATGCATTACACGTTATAATTATGTAACTGCACATTATAATTGCACGTCCTAATTACATGATCACATATGTTATGCTAATTATATAATTAGACTTAATTATAGCAATTGTGCAAATACATAGTATCAGAATCAAAATGAATGAATTAAAAAACTAGGGTATATGTGAGAATTATACATTTTGTAAGATAGCCTTGAAAAATTTTAAGGCACCTCATGGTCATTTCAAGTGATTTAACTGACATGAACATAAACTAGCTCCTCTGTTTAGCGGTTATGCCGAACCGCAAAGTTTTGCTAAACTTCGATGGAAGTTAACGTGCCGATGCGTGCGGCACAATCTAGAAGGAGCAGAGGGAAGCAGCTGCCAGACAGAATCACGGTCACGTCCTCACTCTACGTCCCCTCCTTCCCTGATAGCCGTCAAGATCTTAATCGTATCCGAATTCCTGGGCTTTTGTCACTTGACTGCCAACTTCACGATGCTGTGAACGGGCCAATTCACTGTAATTACTATTCTCTTGAGCTTTTTCAGGACGGCAAATCTTTAGATAGTATCTCAAAACGTCGGAATGTTCATTTTCAATAGTTTCCACTGATCTCGATCCTGGGAAAATACGAGTTTGTTAATAGTTACTCCTTTAATGTGGTGATTTGATCACATTCATTTATTTTTTTAAGCCAAGGGTCTTAACTGAGAAAAAAGTGCACAGGCTTGCTCTCCCACCACGGCTGTGAGTCCCCGGTTAGCAAATGACTCGCCAAGGAAGGCAGATCTCCCTCCAGGGCTTTTTCCAGCAGCCGGCTACGCCGCGCAGAGATGGAAACGTCATTTAAAAAATGTAATTTTAATTGCATGTTCTCCTGAAGATCCACCAGGATGGCGGCTTTAATTTCCCGGGGGAGCCCATTTCCGCCCTTCACGGGCCGCGGAGACTGTCTCCTGGCCGGCAGAGCCAGATTTATTCCCCCTCCTTTCGGCGTGCAGGGTAACCTTGCACGAGCGGTTGCTGTCTGGGAAATGAACAGACCAAATGCCTCCTGTGTTTTACCCGCTCCTCATTAGGGTACCCAGAGTATCTCGCACCTTCTGTCTTAGCTGCTCATTTGTCCTAAGCAGATGACACATTCCCGCAGCTCTCGGGGTGGAAATGGAGGGAGCGTTCTCTGCGGGGGGTCTCACGCTGCGGCAGCGCTCTGCCTGCCACCTGCTTTCGAGTGTCTGCAAGCTCGCGAGCGTCGGTCCAGCCTTTCCTGCGTCCAGAGGCGGCTGGGCCGTTCTCGCAACCTTATTTCCTTGTGCACAACGCAGGTGGAGCAGGAGTGAGCACCCCTGAGCCTCCCCTCCCCCACTCGAGGACATCGCAGGGTCACGCGCTGGCTTGTGATAGATGGCGTGCTTACTGGAAGTAGCAGGTTGGGCTGCATTTCAATCTTTTCCCCCCAAATGTGGACAATGCTGCTGTCTGTGCATGTGGCACTTTTGTGTCTGGGTGCTGTTGTCATTACAGTGTTGATCATCAGGGCACACCGATTCCAGGATTGTCACATGCCTCGGGGATTTCCTGGCCTCAAAGACTTTATGCATAAATGGTGTCATATTCATTTTCTGGCTGTAATTCAGAATGATTAAATCCACCTTGTGAAAAATGCTGAAATTGGATGTTGGGAAATGCCAATAAACTAGAAGCCAACTTTCAATTATTTGGAATTTTTGCTACATGTGAATTAGATAATTTTAGAGGAGCAGAAACCTCAGAGAATATATATTTTAAATGCTGTTTTATAGATGAGGTGTCTGAATCTTAGCACTGATCAAGTGGTCGTCCAAGGTCGCGCAGTTAGTAGGTAGGAGGGCCGGAATCCGAGGCTTCTGAATTCTAGTTCTGGGCTATCTCCAAAAGCCTGTTCCCTTTCAATCATGTTCATTCATTCATTCATTCGTGTACAGGGTATTTATTAAATATCTATTATCATGCTGAATCCGGAAGGAAGAATGCAGATGAGTAAAATGTGCCCGTTGCTCTCTGGGGCGTGTGCACTCACGGGACATGTGAAGCTCCATTCAAACGTCCATGTGTTAGGGCAGATCAGAAAATCGCCAATGCAAGGTTCAAAAATGTGAAGTGAGGCCGGGAGGGTGAAGGACAAGGTTCCAGAGGACTTTAGTAAGGGGCAGTTGTTTGAGTTCAGCCACACAGGAGGGACAGAGTCCCAGCGTCAGCTACGGGAGACACCAGGAGTGTGAGAAGGTCGCAGCGGCAGAGAGTGAGGAGCGCGTTCCAGGGTCAGTGAGTGCCTCAGTTTGACCAAAGCCTACAGGAGTCGTCAGAGAGAAGTTTTTGCCAAATTCTGGAAGTCTCGCTTTTGGGCTGATCAGTTTTAATTTAGTCTGGAGGTGAAGGGGCGACGGTGAAGATCTTTGAGCAGGAGACAAAAGGTACTAAGGTCTGATTAGAAGCTCCGTCACCTGTGGAGCGGAGCTCGGCACGGGAAGGTGGGCTGACGTTTCCCCAGGGGGTCCACAGTTCGAGGTCTCGTGCCTGGCTGGTGGCCTCCTTCGCTCACAGCTACCGCTTCTCTTTCCCTTCTCTCCTCCCGTCCCAGCCTTCCCCCCAGCCTTCCCCCGCCTTCTCCCACCTGCTCCCTCCCCAGTTGATTTCCCAGTGACCTCGTATCACGCAGAGCCGGGTGGGTTGGAGTCATAGCACCCCCTAAGACCTCAGAGGGTAAAAAAAGTATATGAACCCTGGAGGAAGCCTGAGGCCCGGAAGAAAGACTTTTTAGGCTTCTCCATCAACAGCAAGCCAGGGCTGATGTCGGCTCCCTGGAGGCCCCACCGCTGTTGGCCGAAGGAGGCAGACAGGGAGTGGCGTCCTCCCCTCACCTGGGTGGGCGTCTTAGCCAGAAGACCAGGGAACGTGTCTTAGGAAAGTGGAGTGAGTGAAGCGTTTGTTGTCCAGGAAGTCACCTAGCAGGTAGGGTTCCTGGGTGCAGCCCAGGCTGGCCACTGTCCAATGTGGGTGTGGAACACATTGCCCCTCGGGGGTTCTCCACACTTGGAGGACGGAGAGGCTAGACTAGGTCTCCCAGATTCTTTCTAACTTTTCACTTTATAAGTAACTCCTCACACCCTCCTCCTGGGCCATAAACCTAGTTTGTGACAGAGTGAGAAGCCAAGTAAACGAGAAGTTAGGGAATGGTGAGGCCCGTCCTCACCTATGTGACTGCTTAGCTTCGAGGTCTCGGCTAAGCACACAGGCCCCGTTTCCTCCTGTGCGGTGACAGCCCTGGACCAGAGAGGTGACATCTCGGTCACATGCATCCCCGTGTGCCAGCGCTTCACAGCATGGTGTGTGGGGCCCCTGTGACATCCCCTGCGGCATCCCCTGCGGAGCTTCCTGATGGGAGGGGTAGTCAGACACTGAGCTTGTAGCAGGTGCACAGGGTTTGGGGTTTGGAGGAAGTTTCTGGAGTGCTTCTTGTACTCCACTGAGCACCAAAGCACCCTGCATCTTGTTGCAATGCGGACTTCGCTTCGGCAGGGCTGGGCTGGGCCCTGGGTTCTGCGTTTGCATCAGGCAACACTGATCTGCTGTCCTGCGGTCCATGCCGGGAAGAGCCAGGGTGTAGACACCGAGTGCACACACTGCGTCACTGTGGAGTTTATGGCTGGACATTAGGAGCCTGGCAGTCTCGGTGACAGGGAATTAGGTGGTGCATGTGCTCAGCTTAAAAAAGAGGCCGTGGATGG
>RJWJ010019591.1:0-30079 GCA_004363605.1 Indri indri | reverse complement strand
AATCAGGACACAGATGCCATCTGGGTTATTTTTTTTGGCAGGGATTGAGGGAGCCCTGGTTCTGGAAGTGGCCAGGGTGTGGGCATCCTGGTAGGTGGGCACGGTAGCTATAGCTCTAGGGGTCTCAGATGTCCTCCCAGGAGCTGGGAAGTTGATCCTCCCAGAGGCAAAAGGACCCCAGTCAAGGACTGAGATTCACGGCAGAGACTGGACTCCAAGGTCTCGCTGGATTACTGGGAGATGCTGTAACAGAGAACCCAGCCGGTCAAAGGACAGAGAGGAACCCAGGCCAAGGTCAACCCTTGGGCCATTCGGAGATTTTATCTGTGGGGTAATAGGGAGGAGTGTTTTGACCTGAGGATCGTATAAGAACCTGGAGTACCCTTGGACACCAAGCTCTGAGTCTGGCAGAAAGGTGACATGGGGAGCCCCAGAGCCCAAGGGAGTTGCTCATCAATCCTTTCAAACAGTGTCAATTTGAATTTCTCGGAAAATAGAGAAAGCCTCCGTTGATTATTATTTACTGAGGGCTCACAGGCTCCTATGGACACAGAGCTGAAATACAGTTCCCGTCCTCAGTGAGCCTGAGATCTACACCAGCGATGGCTCTCAGGAGCCACCCCTATAGTGACACAAACCCCCGATGCCATGAACGATCAGCATTTGTTTTGCTCGTTAGCTGAGGTTAGCTGGGAGATGACTGATCTTGGCTGGGCTGGTTAGGTGGCTCTAGGTGCAGCCTAAGCCTGGGTCTCTTCTGCATGTCTCTCCTCCTTGCATCCGTGGGCCAGCCAGGGCATGTTCTTCTCATGCGATGGCAGCAGTGCAAGAGGGCAAGTAGAAACATGTGATGTCTCTTTAGCCCGTGGTTCAAAACTGCTGCCCGAGCAGGTCTTCCCTGATTAGTCAAAACTAGTCACATGACCAGGCCCAAAGTCAGTGGGCAGGACGGTCACCACCTCGCAGTGGAAGAGCTGCAAAGTCACGTGGCCAACCGTGAAGATCCTGGGAGGGTGAAGAATTGTGGCTAATGTTTCAAACTATAAATTACCCGTCCCAACATAGGCATGTTTATTTATTGATTAGTCACGAGTGCTGTGAAAGTTGCAGATACTGGGATATCGGCACTTTTGTCAGACCCAGACAAAATAGGGCCAGGAAGGAGAGAAGGCTCGTGCTTACATGTCTGAGATAAGGACTGCTTCCAAGGACTTTTCTAAAAACCATTTCCTTCATGCATCTCCTGCTTTGATGAGGCTTATCACTATACACGCTCTAGGACTGCGGTAATTCAGATAAGATGATCTTGCAAGAGCACTTGCCCAGTAACGGCATCTCCACCAATGATCTGACAGTAACTCTGGCTTTGAACCTCTGGAACCAATGAACTCTGTTTCTAAGCAGCTTATGTAAATCTCTTTTTGCTAACAAAAGTCCCCCTTTATCCTCTCGTCACCAGACGCGCTGGTGGCTTGCCATTGCGTGCGTTCCGGATTATAATCTTTATTTCTATTCATGAGTACACCGAACGTATTTAGAGATAATTTTCTCTGATGTTTTCTTTTTTAAAGTTGAAAATACTTTACTAATATATTATGCCCATAAAATGCACATGCAAAAAAGAAATTTAGGGGTGAGATCCACAATTGAAATGAAAGTTCTAACCATTTTTTCCTGAACTCCAATGTGTCATCTTAGAAATCCCTAGAGAAGTAGCTTCCCATTTTGGAGACTCTGGTTTGGAGAAATGTTTCCCAAAACATGGTGCACACTCCAATGGCAGCGAATCATTCGGGTCATTGGAGAGCTTGTTCACATGCAGACTTCGGGCCACTTTTGCAGCCTCTGAGGGTGAAGCCTGGGAATTCATGTTTGTTAGAAAACTCCCCAGGTGATGTGGGTGTGTATCAGAGTTTGAGATTTGTAAATCAACAAAGTGATAGGCCTATAATGGAAAGAAACTCAAGAGTGGTCTCTGAGAACCCTGGACCCCACGCCCCCAAACCCACCTTGGAGGGTGCTGGGGATGGTCAGGAAGCCCATCCTGAATGGGTGATGAGGAGTTGGATTCTGAGGATGAGCAAGACTTAACCGTGCCATGAAGAAGAGGAAGGCTGTGCCACGCAAGGCTGCCACCTGCGTGAATTGCTGTCACTGAGAGAGGGCTGCCGTGTTCTGGGATTGTGTGAGATGTGTGCACCTCAGGCGAGGATCTTGCCAGAGGGGCCAGCATGCTAGATGACCGCCAAGGTAGGCACCTCTCTGGCCCCAGTTTAGGATGAAAACATCCAGAAATAAATTGTGAAATATACCAGAATAATTACATGATTTATTTTATTTTACAGTGCGTGAACATTGCTAAAAATCACTGTAATTTATTTATTTATTTTTTTGAGACAGCATCTTGCTCCGTCACCCGGGCTAGAGTGTCGTGGTGTCAGCCTAGCTTACTGCAACCTCAAACTCCTGGGCTCAAGTGATCCTCCTACCACAGCCTCCCGAGTAGCTGGGACTACAGGCACGTGCCACTATGCCCAGCTAATTTTTCTATTTTTAGTAGAGACAGGGCCTCGCTCTTGCTCAGGCTGGTCTTAAACTCCTGACCTCAACCAATCCTTCCCGCCTTTGACTTCCGTAGTGCTAGGATTATAGGCGTGAGCCACTGTGCCTGGCCTGTGATTTATTTTGACTTGCCTCTCATGAGCAGTAACCACAGAGGGGCCCAAGATGGCCACTGAGCTCCAGACCTCAGCTTATTGGGGCCTCCATTTAGATTTTTGACATGACCTTCAGATGGAGCTGTCGATAAGTCAGGTGCAAGCTGGCCGTGATTGTTAGATACCTCAAGGCTTGGGCTCCAGTCCTGGCTGGTGCTGCCTGCGGGGCTCTATAAATTATTTGTAAATAAATCCTGTGATTATTTTCTGAACGACTGAGTTACAGTTGCCTCATAATCATAGGAGGTTAAATGCTTTAATTTGCTACACGTAAATGTTCATTTCCATGAACACTTTTTTTTTTTGGGATTCCGTGTTGGCATTTCTAGACTTCACTGCCTGTGCTCATCAATACATTGATTATATGTTGCCTCCATGAATTTTTAAACTTTCTGCTCATGCAGAAGGGATTTTAGCAACTGTTAATTACCCAAATGCTGGTTCCTGATGGGGGAAGAAAACAAATTCTTTCAGCACTCATTGAGCAGAAGACGGAATGAGGGAGAATTCATGAGTTCGATGTGTTTACATGGAGGGGCGCTAAAATATGAAATCAGATGTCCCTTTGCGTAATTCCAGTTTTGGTTCAACTTAACTTTATGTGTCAGGCACTGTGATAGCTGCTGTCTTTTGTGTAATCGCACATCGAGTCTTCCCAAATAACAAGTGAGGATAGTTTAATTTAATTCCTGTTATTTTAAGCAGGTTCACTCAACAAATATTTATTGAGCCCCTACTATGTGCTAGCCCCTACTGCTGTTCTAGGTGCTTGAGATGCATCAACAAACAGATCAGACAGTGGGCCTGGCTCTTGAGAAGCTTACATTCTATGCAAAAAATGAACAATAAACAAAAAAATTAGTAAGTTACAGTACTTAGTTTGTAGAAGGTGATGTATGCTATGGAAAAAAGAATTGGTGGAGTAGCGTCAGAGGGACCCAAAGTACCAGCGGATGGCAGCCACAGGGAGGTCTCACTGAGAAGGTGACATTTGAGCAAGACCTGAAGGAGGTGAGGGGTGAGCCATGCAGGTGCCTGTAGAAGGAGTTCC
This sequence comes from Indri indri, assembly GCA_004363605.1. Classification (NCBI taxonomy): domain Eukaryota; kingdom Metazoa; phylum Chordata; class Mammalia; order Primates; family Indriidae; genus Indri; species Indri indri. Next base: position 26,311 of record RJWJ010019591.1, on the reverse strand, counting down.
AGGTGAAGGAACAGCCATGCAAAGGCAGCTGGTGCACAGGAAGTTCAAGCACTGGAATTCATCTTCTTCCCTTATTTTCTAAGAAAAGCGTCAGGCCTTGTATATTCCTTACCTAATGTCCCACTGTAGGCGATCCAAGTGTCGGTGTAAAACACTGTGCTGTGGACCTTCGCAGAGCACCGAAAAGATTCGAAAGCAATTTCATGGGGGGTGATGGAGCTGTTCTGTATCTTGGCGGTGGTGGTGGTTACATGAGTGTGTTAAAAATTCGTAGAACTGTGTACCCCAAAAGTCCATGTTATTCTATGTTAAAATATAATTTTGAAAAGCACTCGAATGCATGTTATTTTGGTCTGCTCAAAGACCTGTGAGGTAGGCAGGGCAGGGTGTTAGTATCCCCACTTTGCAGATGAAGAACCTGTGGTTTAGCAGTTACTCAGCTGCAAGAGCAGAGCTGGATCTCAAAGTCAGTTCCATTCCAAAGCTCATTCACCTAAAAATACTGTGTTCTCTGCCACACTGCCTCCCAAACTAAAGTACTCACACTGTCAGACCTTCTGGCAATGGGACACACTGTTTAAAAAGAAATCAGAGTAATAACAACAGCTTACACCGATTGTTTACCATGTGCCACACTGTTATAGATACTTTAAGTTGCAGGAGCCCTAGGAGGTAGGTACTATTATACCCATTTTACAGATGAGGAAATTGAGGCACAGAGAGATTAAGTAGCTTTCCTGGAGCCTTGTAGGTGGAACTCAGGCAATCTGATCCCAGGGTCCATGAGCTTAATCTTCAGGCTTACTCCCTCTGTCTAGCTCTGTCCAACACCAAAATGCTGGGGCCGTGGTGCTCCTCAGCCTGGTTTTGGGAGGGGGCTTGCACTTAAGTCCCTTTTATGAGGGACTCAAGTTCAAAGTAGACATAGGGTGGAATTTTTAGGCTTTTTGTATGACTAGATCTTGCAAAAGAAATCTCTCCCCTTTTGCCTGTCATGGTGCCCAAACTTCCACCATTAGAGTCACCTCGCTGAGTCTTGAAGATGAGTAAGAGGGTTGCTTTAAAGCTTTATACCTTGTGCTTATACCTTTGGAAGAATTGTTTTAATAGGTGTGATTGCACTGAGGCTGTTGGTCCTCTGGGCTGGGCATCCGACCTGGCCTCCTGTTCAGACACCCTCTCTTGTACTTGAATTCTCCATCTCCTATGTCCTGAGGCTTCTCTGAGTTTGAGCCTCCAATGACAAGGTTCTGCTAGAGGTCTCACCTAGGGGGTGAGGTGTTAAGAGGGGCCAGAAGTGAGGAAGATGGATTTGCAAAGAGGTATCGCATCCAGGGACAAACCTCACAACCTTCTCAGTTTTCTTAGGATTGGGAACAAGCACGTTTCTGTGGTGAGCTGCTCATCTGAAACCATTCTAACATACTTTGTGGAATACTTCTCTAGAAAAGGGGGTTAAATCTGAGGGTGTTTGATTAAGTGCTGTGGGGCCCAAGCTAGGGGGCCTCCATGTGTTCACGGAGTCTCTGAGCATTGATGACTAACTGGTGGTTGAAGCCAGGACTAATAGTTCTGCATCCTGGTGGTGTTGTCAAGATTCCACTACTAACAGTGACATGGTATTATTATTATTACTTGTATAATTGTTCATTGTTTCAAAAGCACTTGTGTGTATTCTTTCATTTGATCTTCCCAATAGCCTCATGTGGGTCGATAGGATAATAAATAATAAACGGTAGTTAGGATGTATAGTGCCTGACATGCCAGGCATGGTGCTGTGTTATATCTGTCATCTCATTCAGTGCTCACATCAATTTGTAAATTAGCCATTATTTTTTATCCCTGTTTTACAAATGAGGAAACTGAGGCACGGAGGTTGAATAAGTTGCCCCAAATCTCCCAGCTATTGCATTAGTGAGCTGCAGAGCTGGCATTGGGACCATAGTCTGTCTACCTTTGAAGCCTGTGCTCTCAGCTCCTAAGTTTCATTGCCCGCCTCGGGGTTAGCCGAGCAGTGAAGCAAGAGGGGAATACAGTGCAGACGGTGTTCCAGGCAGAGGGAAAAGCATTTGAAGGATATGGATGTTTGGAAGCGCATGGCTCATTGGAAGAGTTCCATGTTCCCTGGCCAAAGTAGTAAGGAAAACATTGAAGAAGATGGCAATGACCAAACCCTGAAGGTCTTTCTGGGTGAGGGTGCGTCCTTTAGTCTAAGGGTATGCGGGAAGCCACGAGGGGCTTTCTGTATGGTCAAGGTTGCTGTCTAGAGAGCTCTCTCTAGCTGCTCTGTGGGAAGTTGATTGAATAGCTGAGACTGGAGGCAGGGAGGCTCCTGCAGTAGGCAAGGGGAGAGATGTTTGGCAGCATGTGGACCAGAGTATTTAAGGAGTGACGGAGGGAGGGGGATGAGGTTGAAGACATTTTGGGAGACAGAAGTGACAGGACCTGGTGACTGAGTGGCTGAAACCCGTGAGGTTAAGGAGGAGTGAAGGATGAGACTCAGGTTTATGGCCTAAGTGAGCGGACAGGTGTGGGGTCCCAGAAGTGAGCGACCCAGGTGCACAAACTCATCTGAGGGTGAGCCAGGAAACGAATCTGGGGTGACTGTGAGACATCCGAGCACAGGTGTCCACTCTCCTGCCCAGGCAATCAGTGGCTCACACTTTCCCAAGGTAGCTGGTGCTGCCATGGGGCGACTCTCGCTCTTCCAAGGCTCTACCTGCTTTCATGCAAAACCTGTGTCCCTGTGATTTGCACCTTACTTCTGTCTTCAGGCTTCACCCCCTAGTTGGAGAAATCTTTCACCCTGTTTTTAAACCTTCCCAGTGAGATTTTCCTTTATGCCACAGCCTCCAGGAAGCTTGAAAGGTGGCTCTGTAATGTGTTGTTTTTCCTGTCTGGTGTGGTCGCTCCTGCCCTCTAGTGGCCAGTGGTGGGGCAGCACGGAGCTGAGTGCCCAGCGGGTCTGCTGGGTCCCATCCCAGTATCTTCCTGCCCTTTTTTTCCAGAATTCCTCTCCTCTGCAGTTTGTCCTGCCATCAGATTAAAACTGGAGAATACACGGTCTAGCTCGCTTCCTTCGTATCTACAGATAGAAATGACTACTACAGCCTCCTGACCTGTCTGGCTCCTTCCATATACACATCCTCTGCAGTCTGTTTTCTACAAAAAGGCCAGGTAGACTAGATCTCTTTCTTGTCCATAACCCTCTGTTGGCTTACTTTCCCAACTGGATTAAAATCAAAATTGTTTTCAATATGGCCATTCATTATCTGACCCCTTTCTACTTCTCTAAACATTTTCTGATAAAAATTTTGTTTTTGCTGTGTGCTTGGGTTGGCCTTCCTTCTATTCTCCAAATGTGCCTAGCTTTTTCTACCTCAGGGCCTTTGCACATGTATTTCTCTTTTCCCCCATCCTTCATGTCTCAGCTTAAATGTCTACACCAAAAACTGTTAGAACTGATAACCGAATTCAGTAAATTTGCAGGATACAAACAAAAATCAGTAGCATTTCTTTATACTTGTTAGTGTATCTGAAAAAAATTAAGAAATCAATCACATTCACAATAGCATCAAAAATAAAATAAAATACTCAAGAGTAAATTTAACCAAGGAGGTGAAAGACCCACATACTTGAAACTATAAAACATTGATGAAAGAAAACGCAGATGACACAAATAAATGGAAAAGTATCTTGTGTTCATGGATTGGAAGAATTAATATTGTTAAACTATCCACACTACCTAAAGCGATCTAGAGATTCAGTGCAATCCTTATCAAAATTCCAACATAATTTTTCCACAGAAATAGAAAAAACAATCCTAAAATTTGTATGGAACCACAAAAGATCTTGAATAGCCAAAGCAATCTTTAGCAAAAAATACGAAGCAGGAGGCGTCACATTCCCTGAACTTCAAAATCTGTTACAAAGGTACAGCCATCAAAACAGCATGGTACTGACATAAAAACAGACACATTGACCAATTGAACAGGACAGACAGCCTAGAAACAAACCCATATATTTACACTCAAGTGATTTTCAACAAAGGTGCCAAGAACATACAATGGAGAAAGGGCAGTCTCTTCAATAAATGATGTTGGGAAAATTGATATCCATAGGGAGGAGAATAAAATTGGAGCCTTATCTCATACCATGTACAAAAACGAACTCAAAATGGATTAAAGACTTAAATGTAAGACCCGAAACTATAAAACTATTAAAAGAAAACATAGGGGAGAAGTTCCATGACATTAGTCTGGGCAGTGATTTCTTGGATATGTCTCCAAAAGCACAGGCAAGGAAAGCAAAAATAAACAAATGGGATTGCATCAAACTAAAAAGCTTCTGTACAGAAAAGGAATGATTAATAAAGAGACTATCCACAGATTGGGATAAAGTATTTGCAAACCATACATCTGATAAAAGGCTAATATCCAAAATATATAAGGAATCCAAACAACTCAATAGCAAGAAAACAAATAACCCAATCAAAAAATGGACAAACAACCTAGACATTTCTCAAAAGACGACATACAAATGGCCAAAAGATATATGAAAACATGCTCATCATTACTAATCATCAGGGAAATGAAAATTAAAACCATAGTGAAATATCACTTCACACCTGTTAGAATGGCTGTTACCAAAAGATGAGAGACAGTAAGTGTTGGAGAGGGTGTGGAGAAAAGGGAAGCTCGTGTACCATAGGTGGGAATATAAATTAATACAGCTATTGTGGAGGCTGCTTAGAAAATTAAAAATATAATTACCCTATGATCCAGCAGAAATGGGTATGTATCCAAAGGAATTGAAATCAGAGTGTTGAAGAGATATCTGCTCACCCATGTTCATTGCAGCAATATTCACAATAGCTAAGATATGGAACCAACCTAGGTATCCATCATCAGATGAATGGATGAAGAAAATGTGTGTGTGTGTGTGTGTGTGTGTATACACACATAAACGATGGAATACTATTCGGGCTTAAAAATGGGGGAAAATTCTGTCATTTACTACAACATGGATGAACCTGAAGGACATTATGCTAAGTGAAATAAAAACAAGGCCCAGAAAGACAAAATACTGCATCATCTCACTTATACGTGGAATCTAAAAAAGGCGAACTCTTGGAAATAGAGGGTAGAAAATTGGTTACAAGGGGCTGGGGAGTGGGGGTGGATGAAGAAAGGGGAGATGGGATCAAAGGTATAAAGTTTTAGCTGGATGGGAGAAATAAGCTTCAGGGATCCACTGCACAGAAAATGGTGACTATGATAAATGACAGTGAATTGTATATTTCAAAATTGCTGAGAGAGTAGATGTTAAATGTTTTTACCACCACAAAAGTGTGTGAAGCGATGGATTTGTTAATCGGCTTGATTTAATCTGCAGTGTATACATGTATCAAAACATCACATGGTGCATACCATAAATACATTAATACACAATTATTTGTCAATTAAAAGTAAAATTTTTTTAGAGAAAAGGTTATCTCATCAGAAAGGCCTTCCTTCTCTGGCCATCCTGTCCAAAGAAGCCCTGTCCTGTGTTATCTCTGTGACGGCACTCTGTGTATTCCTCACTTTCATGTGCCCCAAACCGTAAATGTTTGTTCACTCCACTGTCTGCCTCCCTCTGCCAGATATAAGCTCTACTGGGACTTATGGTGGGGAGAAGTTACTGGAGGAGCCTTTGACTAACTTTGGAGTTGGTCAACGATCATAAGAGATGATTCAGAAAGTGAGAGAATTCCTGCCACTGTAAGGTTGACCAGAGTTCTTAAAGAAGGAATTGTTAAATAAACTGTAAGGTCCCCTCAACTCTGACATTTTGTAACTTTTCCATCCAGTATTTTAAACATGGAAGAGGCTCAGTTCTCGTAATGACTCAGTAGCTTGTGTTGGACTCAACCTCCCATACATAGGTGATGATTATAAACTTTGGAAACTCTTCAGAGAAACTATTTGAGGTTGCTGGAGAGAAACAACAAGTAGGTAGAATGTGGAGGGGATTCCACCAGTGAAAGAGGGAACCACACCCACTGGGTGAGATCCACATTTATGTGGCTCTTCCCTTGAAAGCACTCGCCAGGCCACCTGGCAAGGAGCAGCTGGAACTAAAGTAGAGAGCTGAAGTTTTATTGCTTTGCCAAGTCAGTGGACAGAGTACAAGCTGACAGAGTGGCTGGAAAACAAGGAAATCTAAAGAGATGCCCAGCTCCATGCTCCTAGCAAGATCAACTCAGGCCTCCACTGAAACTGTGTTGAGTTCAACCACTCTCTCAGCCCACACCTGCTCGTCACTGCTGCCCATGACTGTTAACCATGAGAGCACTGCAATAAACCTCCTGCTTGCAAGTTACCGTGGCAGAGTCAGATTCCTGGGGAGCCTGACGTACAGCAATCTAATTGATATTTATAGAACATTACACCCAACAACTGCAAAATACATTCTTTTTAAGTGCATATGGAACAGTTGTCACGATAGACCACAGTGAACCATAAAATTAATCTCAATGAATGCCAAAGGATTAAAACCTTATAGACTATGTTCACTAATCACAAATGAACTATATTAAAAACAATAACAAGAAAATGTCTAAAAGAGCATTGAATTTTGAAAATTAAATAACATGTGGGTCAAAAAATAAGGGAAATTGAGAATAATTCAAATTGAATGATAATGAAAATGCAACATGTCAAAATTTCTGGGAGGGAAGCACATTGCTTTTTTTTTTTTGAAACAGGGTCTTGCTCTGTCTTCTGAGCCAGAGTGCAGTGGTGTCACCATAGCTCAACCTCAAACTTCTGGGTTCAAACAATCCTCCTGCCTCAGACTCCTCAGTAGCTGGGACTACAGTGAACACCACTATGCCCAGCTAATTTTTCTATTTTTAATAGAAGTGGGGTCTCGCTCTTGCTCAGGCTGGTCTCAAACTCCTGACCTCAAGCAATCCTCCCGCCTCGGCCTCTTGGAGTGCTAGGGTTACAGGCGTGAGCCACCGGACCTGGTGTAAAATTAATGATCTTATGTTTCCATTTTAAGACTCTAGAAAACTGAAGAGCAAATTAAACTTAAACCAAAATAAGGAGAAGAAAGGGAGCAATAAAGAACAGAAAAACATAGAATAGAAAACAAACAATGGAGAACATTGAAAAGGCTGCTGGTTGTTTCTTAAAAGATTAATAGAATTTACAAATTCTTAGCAACATGGATCAATCAAAAAGAGAGAAATAGCAAATTACCAGTATCAGGCATATCAGGAGGAATCATGAAGATCCTACAGAAAATAAAAGAAATATTATGAACAACTTTATGCCAACCGATTTCACAACTAAGATGAAATGGACAAATTACTTGAAATAACATATTGCCCAAACTGAGATAAAAAAGAAACAGAAAAATATTAATGTGAATCGCTTTCTAAAACAAAGTAAGTTCAGAAAAACAAACACCACATGTACTCACCGTTAAATTGGAACCGACTGATCAACACTTAATGTGCACATAAGGAGGTAAAATGGCAACGGAAATCGAGCAGGTGGGAGGGGGTGGCGGGGATGGGGAGACTCACACCTGACAGGTACGGTGCACACTATCTGGGTGATGGGCACACGTATAACCTCGACTCAAACTATACAAAAGCAATTTATGTAACCAAAACATTCGTACCCCTGTAATACCCTGAAATTATCAATCGATCAATCAATCAATCAATGAATAAATAGAATTTAAGTCCGAGGGGCAGGGGAGAGCACTTCCATTCTCCCACTCACCATCCAGTCCATTGTTTTCTATTAATATTTTATAAAAAAATCATCTTCCAGGCCACCATGTGGAGCTCGATTATAACTGATGTTGGTAGCAACAGTAAATTTCTTGTATGTAGGAAATAAATGAGTCATTCTTAGGAGAAAGAGGTCAAAAAGGAGAAGGAGGAAGAAAAGAGAGAGAGAGAGAGGAAAGGAGGGAGACAGGGGGAGAACAAACAAGCGACATTTCCGTGGTAAAATATGCCTTTGTACAGAGATGACACTTTCCACAGGTGATGTCGTTTAGGGCCATGTTTCAATTCTGTGACTGTGTGTAGGATTAAGGGTTTACACCTGGCCTCCAGCACCCTCAGGTCAAATTCCAGCCTTGCCTCTTACTGTCCATATGACCTTAAGCCACTTCCTTGGTTTCGGCTTCCTAACTAGCAATAAAACGGAGGCAAGAACAGTACCTACCTCACAGACCTGTTGTGAGCATTAAATTATGCTTGTGAGGGGCCTGGCACCTAGTAAGTTCTCACTCACTGGTAGATTATTATTAATGTGGTTGTTTCTGAGATGCTAAGTATTTAGTCCTTTTATGGATGAAAAATGTTATTAAACATTATTTCAGATATTCAACAAAGTTTACGAGACCCCCATTGAAACACTCACACACAGACACAAACACACACGAAATGAATACCAGACTACATTCCCTCCATTCCTCTTCTGCTGTTGATTTACGATTGTGGGGGATATATTGTTCCATTTTCATTGCCACATTTTTTATTATTTAAAATAACGTTCATCCAGTTTAAGAGGTACTGTGCTCCAATATATTAGAATCATCTGTAAAGCTTTTTAAAAATACCAATATCCAGACTCCACCCAGAGAAATTGAATCAGGATTTCTGCGGATGGGGCATGCACATCAGTATATTTTTAAAGGTTGCCCATGGTGGTTCTAAAAGGCAGCCAGAGTTAAGAACTAAGGTGGAGGGGGATAATGCAACTTTAGAAAGAATACCTGGGTTCAAATCTCACGTCTTCCACTCATTAGCAAGAAGGCTCCAAATAGGACAGCTCTATTCCTCTGAGCCAGCTTGCACTTCCATAAAATGGGAATGAGTTGTACCTACTTCTAGAGTCATGGATTTCAAATAAGATCATTAATACAAAAGGCATGCTCTACAATTTGTTCTGGAAAGGCTATTTTGAGCTTGATGTGAAGAAGCTGGCAACGTTTAAACCTATAAATGAAGCATGACCATGTCCTATCCGGGCCACTGGTCCTCGCTTCTGGAGGGAAGAACAGATATGGAAAAAGCATGCAGCCACCCAACGGGCAGTTGCATAGGATCAACTCTGGAAATCTGTGCAGGGAAAGGTGCCAGCGCGTCAGCTCACACTCCCACTTCTTGTTCAAATACAAGATTTCATTACCACGCCCTTCACTTTCTTCTTAGTATATATGAGGTAATGTGATTAAGATGAGTGAGCAGAGACATATCCTAAAAGGAACGTAAAACATAACTTCTTACATTGTCTTTAATATTTAAATATTTTGTCCCCCTTATCAAAAACCCCAAATTAGTAGAATTCAAGAGCTAAGTCTCATTAGTTTTGATTCAACCCTTCTCCTGACTGCGTTATTTAACCTATGAACCCGAGTTGAAGGATTGGTCTGACAATATGAAATATAGAAAACAGGAATTTAACTGACATTAATTATTATGAATTTCTTCTGGTCTTTTCCACTAATCTAGGTATATTAACTGAATCATGCATGGGAAACATACATCTATGTCAATTATCTTAATAAATAGCATCAAGGCCCATGAAAGAAAATAACTTATGCATTTTGTTCAGCTGAGCTTGGTAGCTTGGAACAAACGTAGAGGTCTTGAAGTCATCATGTGTCTGCTCTGTTATTAAATGCAATATTGTGATCTTTATTACTATTGTAATTGATTTGAGTGTTCACGATAAATGTCTTTTCTTGTGGCATAAGTCTACCCTTCACTTTTAACATTACATTTAACCTTCTCTCGGGAGACACTGTTTATGAGTTAATTTGGTCAAGCAAACTCCATGTGGAAGATTCTAGAATCTTTTTTGCTAAGAGAAATGAAACATCTGTATATATTAGACTAATTGAGAAACTAATTTATTTTAAAAAGCTAGATCAAGGCAGAATTGGTTGAGTAAATCATTGTACATCCGTAAAAGAGAATGCTACAGCAAAGAATGCAAGTCTATTCATAATAACATGAGAAGATATTCAAGATGTTTTTTATATGTAAAAGTAAGTTGCAGAATTCTATGTATAATGTAGATCTACTTGGGTCATATAAAGATTTTCTATGCTTATATACACACAGAAAATTTCTGGAAGGATATATAAGAAATTTTTAATGATTATTTATGGGGAGTGGAATGAGGGGGTACTTTCCACTTTTTAGTCTTCTGTGCTGTTGAAATTGTTTGCCATAAGAACGCATTATTTTTATAATATTTTTAATAAAAAAATTCAAAAAGAAAAAGAGATTAAATTAATTATCGAAAACATTCCCACAAAGAAAACCCAACCCAAACCCAGATGGCATCACTGTTGAATTCTACCAATAATTTAAGAAAAAAATAATACCAATATTAAACAAACTCTTTCAGAAAACAGAAAAGGAGGGAACACTTCCCAACTATTTTGTGAGGTCAACTTTACCCTGATACCAAAACCTGGCAAAGACATTGCCAAAAAAAAAAAAAAAAAAAAACTACAGACCAGTATTTTGGGTCATGAACACAGACACAAAAAGCCTCAGCAAAATGTTATCAAGATCGAATCCACCAATATATAAAAATGGTAATTCACTATGATTAAGTGGTATTTATCTCAGGAATGCAAGTTTGGTTTAACATTTGAAAATCAATCAATGTAATTCACTACATTATTAAGCAAATAAATGATTTCAAAAAGCCTATAATCCTCTCAATAGATTTAGAAAATCACTTGGCAAATTCAACACCCATTCACGATAAAAGCTCTCCACCAACTAAGAATACAAGGGAACTACCTCAATCTGTTGAAGTGAATTTATAAAAAAACCTACAGTTAACATCTTATTAATGGTGAGATTGGGAACAAGGTAAAGTGTCTGTTTTCATCATTTCTATTCAGTACTGGAGATCTTAGCTAGGGTAATAAGAGAAGTGAAATTTGTAAAAGGCGTTAAGATTGGAAAGAAAGAAGTAAAGATCTCTTAATTTGTAGGTAACATGGTTGTTTAGGTATTATAGAAAGTATCAAGAACTCTATAAACAACTAGTAGAAACAATACTTGAACTTAGCGTGTCAATATATTGTCACTGTAATGACAATAATATTATACTAGCAATAAACAACTGGAAAATGAAATTTAGGAAACAGTGTCATTTAAAAGCCATTCAAAAAAATAAACAAAAGAAACTACTAGTGTTACAGCAAGTGTTACAGCGACCAGTCCCAGAGGGAATAACCAAGCGGCACGCAGAGAGTTGGAGAGTCAGCGTTTATTCACCAGCGGGCTCAGAGAGGACTCACTCCCAAATTCTGAGCACCGCTTCCTTAATTTTGTAAGGTTTTATACTTTCTTTTGGGCTACATACAGCCAATAGCATGCAAATACAAGCAGTTAACCAATCAGCAACAGGATTTGACAAACACCCAATCAGCAGTGACAATTGCAGACTTCAGCTTTGCTATAGGTTTAAACTTTTGCTTAGCCCATTTGCGGTTTTGGCAGAATTCTCAGAAGTTTCTTAACACCATTTCACAGAAGTTCCCCCTTAATTCTCAGAAATTTCCCCTAACACTAGGAATAAATTTATCAAAATGTATGGAAGACCTCTATATTGAAAATGTCAAAACATCTGAGAGAAACTAAAGAAGATTAAATAAACAGAGGGTTCTATCATGTTCACGAAGTGGAAAACTCAATGTTGTTAAGATGTCAATTCTACCCAATCTATGCAACACTAAACAATATCCCCAAAGGCTTTTTCATATAAGTTGATTTAAAAATGCATGTTAAAATAGGACCTAGGATGACTAAAATAATCTTGAGAAAGAAAATCTAAATTGGAAGACTCCCCTTACCTGATTTTAGAACTCTCTATAAAGCCACGATAATCAAGACAGCATAAGAATAGACAAATAGATCAATGGAACATAATAAAGCATCCAGAAGTAGACCCACACATATACAGCCCATTGGTGCCAACAAAGCTACCAAAGAAATTCAGTGGGAGAAACATATTTTCCTAAATGTTGCTGGCAAACTGGGTAAGTGAATGGGGAAAAAATGAGCGTCATATCCTAGTGTATTAAAAAATACACTACTCAAAAATCAAATTTGGATGAATTATAGACCTAAACAGAAAAAGCTGGACCCATAAAGCTTCTGAAGGAAACTATAAGACCATACGATTGTGATCTCGGGGTTGGCAAAGATTTTTAAGAGCAGACACAGAAACACTAACCGTAAGTGAGAAGTTTGATAAATTGGACTTCTTAAAAATTAAAAGTTTCTGATTATCAAAACATCTGTAAATATGTATAATAGATTTATATTTGTATATATAATTACGTATACATGTTGTATGTATATATATGAAAGAATATGTAAAATATTCCTAATACCCAAAATGTGGAAGTGTGGTCTCATCCTATAGTATAATTTTTTTTTCTTATTGGGATGCTTTTATCTCAAATAAAATTTACTTTTTTATCTCAAATTTACTTTTTAAAGAGTCATTCTGCCAAACTTCTGCTCATGAAAGAAATGAAGCAGCAAGCCACAGACTGGTAGAAAATGTTTACAAATATACATGTCTTACAAAGGACTTGTCTCTGGAATATATAGAGAACTCATACAAATCAAAAATGAAAAGATAAACAACCCACTTTTTAGAAATAGGCCAAAGACTTGAACAGACACTTTATAAAAGAGGATATATTAATGACCAATAAACCCATGAAACTTGCCTAACCTCAAAAGGATCAGAGAAAATAAATTTAAAACACAATTTACACCCATTAGAATGGCTAAGATGAAAAAAGACTGACAACAACCAAATGTTGATGTGGAGCAACTAGAACTCTCAGATGGAGTGTGCAAAATGGAACAACCACAGGAAACTTTGGACAGTTTCTTATTAAGTTAAATATACACTTACCGTATGAACCAACAAATTAACCCCTAAGTATTTGCCTAAAGAAAAGATCTATCTCTGCATCAATCCATCTATCCATCCATTTATAGTCTATCTACCTATCTCCACAAAAATACTTAAATAAAAAAATCCATATAGCAATTCTATTCATAATACCCCCCAACTGGAAACATTTGAAATGTCCATCGATGGGAGAATGGAGTAACAATGTGTGGCTTATCCATCCAGTGGAATGCTGCACAGCGATTAAAAAATAGAATGACTGTTAATGCATACTACATAAATGAGTCTTGAAACCATTACACTGAGGGAAAGAAGTCATTAGCAAAAGAGCAATGTATATGATTACATTTATGTGAAGTTCAAGAACAGGTAAAATTCATAAATAGTGACACACATCTGAAGAGTGTTTGCCTATGAGGGGGTGACGAGAAAGGGTACAAGGTGATAGAAATATATTAAATCTTATCCCAGTGTATACATTTATCAAAACTCAAAGAATTATATACTTAAGAACTGTGCATTTTACTCTTAAGTAAATTTCACTTCAACAAAAATACTAAAAGATCTTAACAAGGAATAGGAAGTCTAATCCCATGGTTTAAATAGTCATTGTTTTCACTGAGATATTTTGATCTCAAATGAACAGATTCAGTTTATTTTTTTTTAACTTATTTTATTTTGTTTAGAAAAGTAATAAATATGTATTAGTCTGTTCAGGCCACCATAACAAAATACTGTAGACAGCATGGCTTAAAAAACAGAAATTCATTTTCTCAGTTCTGGAGGCTGGAAGTCCAGGCTCGGTGCCAGCGTGGTTGGGTGCTGGTGAGGGCTCTCTTCCTGGCTTGCAGGGTGGCCGCCTTCCTGCTGAGTCCTCACAAGGCAGAGGGCAGGGGGAGGGGTCTTTCTGGTGTCTCTTCTTATAACGGTTCCACTCTCATCATGAGGGCCCCACCCTTATGGCCTCATCTAACCCCAAAGTCTTCATCTCCAAATACCATCACTTTGGGGCTTAGGTCTTCAACACATGGATTTGATAGGGGTGTACATTTCAGTCCACAGTCATGTGCATTCTAGAAAATTTGAAAATACAAGCAAGAGGAAAGAAAAAGAAAAACTAGCATGTACTTGGATTACTAAACTGCAGTCATTGTTAACATTTTGATTTATTTTCAAAGTGTTGTTATTTCAACTTTTACATAGTTGTAGTCATTCCGAACCTATACTTTTGTATCATGATCTTTTTTATTTAATATTACAACATGAAATTTTTTCTGTTCCTAAAAACTGTCCTTCAGAATGCTTTTTTAATAGCCACAAAAGGCTCATTTTGAGTGACTGTGCTATAGTTTATTTATTCGTTATCCTGTGGTTAAGTGTTGGGATCCTCCCCGCTATTTTGCCAGTGTAAATAATGCTGTGGTAAACATATTTGAACATGACGCTTTTTCTGTAGCTTAGATTCTTTCCTTGGGGTAGAATTCCAGAAAATGGAAATTTTAGGTTAAAAGGATATGCTCTTAATACATGTTGCCAAATTCCTTTCCAAAAGGATGTCCCAGTTTACCTTGCCACCAGCGGCGGGGCAGGAAAGTGCCGTATCTGTGGCTCTCACAGGGGAGGAGGTCATGTCCGCTAATGTGTCACTTGGCTTGTTTCCAGGAGGACAGCCAAGGCAGCTGAAGCCGACTGCTGGTTGTGCAGAATTCCCCGGGCTCTTCTGGCCCCGAGTCCTACCACTCCCTCCACCCAGCAGCCTGTGTCCTGGGCCTCACCAAGCCACGTCTGAGTAGGAAGAAGCCATCTCCACCTACAGCCATGAATTTCCTCCGGCGGCGTCTCTCCGACAGCAGCTTCGTGACCAACCTGCCCAACGGCTACATGACGGACCTGCAGCGCCCAGATAGCTCCACCAGCTCCCCGGCTTCCCCAGCCATGGAGAGGAGGCACCCCCAGCCCCTGGCCGCCTCCTTCTCCTCTCCAGGATCCAGCCTGTTTAGTTCCCTCTCCAGTGCCATGAAGCAGACCCCGCAGGCCCCTGCGGGGCTGATGGAACCTCTGGGTCCCTCCACGCCTGTTGTTCAAAGACCCAGGATCCTGTTGGTGATCGATGATGCACACACAGACTGGTAAGGAGGCGTCCACAAGCACTGCCACCTTCTGGATGGGGCTTATCTCGCCTCTTGGGGGAGAAGAGGGAGGCAGCTATGAGAGGCTCAGGTGGTGTCAAACACCGGCCAGAGAGAAGGACATTGGCAGGTACCGAGTGGCCACTGCAGGCCAGGCCCCACAGCATCTGCTCTGTGTCACGTTCTCTTCTAAGGGCTTTGCATTTCCAGGTCCACAGTCCCTCACTTGCAAATCAAAAATCCAGAACATTTTGGAATTAGAAATGTTTTGTAGTCTTTTGGGCGTAAGGGGGAAACTTCCCCTTTCCTCCAAAAGTTTGCTGAAAGATCAACTCACAATTAAGGCAGATTAATACGAGAAAGGGGTTTATTTACCATGTGCATGGGGAGAATCGCAGAGTGATTACCCAATATCCCAATGGGGTCCAGAAATTTCTATTCCCTTCTTTTAGAGGAGAGGGGAAGATGAGGAATATAGGTAATTCCATTTAGAGGCAATAAATGGTTGCTAGGGAGGATGAATGCATGGGGGAAACAGATTGACTTGTAAATTAACCTGAGAGACAGTTATTATGTTTAAAATGATTTGGGCCAGGTCTGGTTGCATTCTTGATTTTCTTTCCTGCAATATAGTGAGGTAACAGGGAAAGGAAGGGAAGGGAAATCAATCATTCTTTAGATGGGTCTGTCTGGTTATGCAGGTAGAGGGAAAGCCCCTTCCAAGGGCTTGTTGATCTCTAAGGGCCTTTAACTCGAAATACTCTCTATACCAAGGAGTCATATTTTGGGGTGAAATTTCCTTAGCTCCTTCAGCAGCAATGCCTGATCCAAAGGAAAGTTAGGGTCTAATAGTCTGAATTATACCATTCAGTGTGCTTGTTCATATGATTTGCTGAAACCATCATGATGTGTTTGATATGGGGTGTGGCTCAGAGACCACTGGAAGTGTTATACAAAATACGGTATATACACCGTGTTACCTTTCCAAAAAAATGAGAAAGGTCTTAAATCTGAAATACATCTGGCAAGACTTGCCAGATTAACCTGTTTCAGCCTCAGCCACCCTCCCTCCATAAAGTGAGGCTGTTAGGAGGGTAAAAGAAACCCATACATGCCTCCAGGCTTTATCCCAAACCCTTGGGACCAGAGTGCCTGAGTTTGCATCCCAGCTTTTCTACCAACTGTGGGTCTGGCTCCACAGCCTGTTCTCTGAACACCAAAGGTACGCAGAAATGACCTACTTTCCAGCCCCTTCTCATGCGGCGCCCCCTAGATGGTGAGCTGTTGGGGACAAAGGCCTGATGCTTATGTCTAGATCATTGCAGTGGTCATTCACCAGGTGGTTACTGAGACCTATTCAGTTCAGGGCACAGTTTAAATGCTCAGGTATAGAAGTGAACAGGTGTCTGCACTCATGCAGTTGCAAAATATGTCTCTAGCCCAACTTTTTGGTACTGAGAGGTGATAAATATTGTCAGGGCAGCTGGAGACATAGAATTTGCAGTTCAGGGAGTTAGCTCAAATGTGGAGGCAGGGAAGCACCGCACCGGGGCAGAGGAGTCCGTGGATGGGAAGCAGAGCAGTCCGACAGAAGAAGGCCTTTGGGAATGGAAAACAAGGTTGCATATGCCTGTCTCCAAAGGTGGCCACATATAGGCACCCAGTAACTATGTATTAACTGAATAAATGAATGCATCCAGGTCACCAAGCGTGCCAGGTACTCTGCTATTCCAACATGCATGTAAACAGTCATATCCTTTTCTTGAGAAGTTAACTCAGGTTGGGAATGATTAAGCCTGTACTCTGGAGTGGGAGCTATTTATAGTTTATCATGAGTGTTCAATACACAGTCACCATCAACGTATGTTCAGCAGAGTCAGACGTCAGTCTGCACTTGCCGGCTCAGGAATCGCCTCTTAACCAGAGTGGCCACGTGAATCACCTCTGTTCCGATCCAGTCTCAGTTGTCTTCTGTGTCTCTTCTTGCTTGAAGGCACTTACCGTGAAGCCTGTTTATCTCCGCGTATGTGTTGATGTAAAGCTGCACATTTAGCTTCTGAGCTTAGGGGTGGATGTCTGCCAAGGTGCTGCTTTTATGTCCTCTTCCCCGTATGGTGCCACCGCCTGTCTGCCTGGCAGTCAGAATGGCTGCATGGCCCTTGAAGTTTTCTATCTCTGTTCAGCCTAATATTTGACCTTGATTTTGAGTGTTATCCTTGCTGGCTGTGTCGTCCCTGGCTCAGCTATTTTTCAGGAAAGTTGCTTCTTGTAGGGAGGTTGAACTTAATAAACAGCAGTATGGTGCAGTGGTTAAGAATACAGACATCAGAGCTAGGCTATATGGCTTCAAATCCCATCTCCACCCTGAAAAAGTGTGTGACCTTTGCAAGTTACTGCACCTAAATGAGGATAATAATAGTTCCTACCTCTCAGAGTTAGTATATGTAAGAAGGGTTAACATCTGAGTTAGTATACGAGTGCATAGGATGTGCCCGGTGGACGGTAAGTGCTACTGAAGTATGTATTACTATTGCGAACTATCGTGACCCTTCCTGTGTGACATTAATCGTCTGGACAGCAGCCCCTGCTAGGCATTCCTGTTTCATATCTTCATGCCAAATATCGGGAAGCCTGGATTAGGATTTATCCTGCTGCACTATTTATTTATGCCATTGGTCTATTGGTCATTTTTGCCCACAGCTCCTGGGTGATAAAGTTGGGTCTTATTAATCTCTGTCCCCCACCCTCTGTGAGGTGTGCAGGAGTGTAGGGGCACAGTTAATGAGGTCGAAGTGCAATGAATGGCCTCAGTGAAGCCACGTTTAAATTTTGACTTTGGTATTCCATCTTTCCAATCCACAGGAAGGACCACTGTGTGAGTTTCAGGCTGTACACACTGGTGGGGGACACAGCTTTGGCCAGAGAAGTTTCTCCCAGTATGTTTCAACCGCATGTCCTACGCCCACACTTTAGCTAGGATTTGAGAACAACAATCTTTGGTTTGTGCTGGTGTTCTTGGCCTCTGTGGGTGAAAAAGGGGAGACGTAGGAAACTGAGACTCATTAACTCACCAGAAGGTGGCCCTGCATTCCTCGAACATTTGTGACGGCGGAGACTTCCCACCACTGACAGACACATCAGCTTCTCATACCGAACCTTAACCCAGATTCTTCCCGGACTTCCTGACCTGTCTGAATCTCAGTATGTCCCCAAATTCCTCTAAATTGATCCTGGCTGCCTTAGAATCTCAATCCTGCCCTGAAGCGTTGCTGAACGGTGCCTGTCTCCCACCACCAGGAGCGGCCAGCAGGTGGCGGGCCAGCCGCGCGGTCCCTGGATGGCTTTGGCAGAGCTTGGGCCTGCCTCGGGGTCAGCCCCTGCCGCAGCCCCTCCTTCATTGTGCCGACTGTCTCCAGGGGGGAAGAAGTTGTTGAGGGGAGGAGGCCAGCTCTCACAGTCCCTTTCTTCCCCCTTTGAGATGATAATGAGGGAGGAGAGGATGACAGTCTGGACTGAGAGTGAACCCACCCCTGCCCCACAGGGACAATGGGGCTCCCTTGTCTACACTTCTCTGTCTTCCCATTCCCTGTCCAGGGCCTTCCTGCGGAATCAGGTTTCCCTGCGGGCAGGCGAGGGGATTGCAGGATAACATTCTTCCCTTCCTGGTGGGTCCAGCTTGCAGACTCTGAACCAGCCTGGGCCCGCCAAGGACAATCTGATACCTGGCCAGCGACCTAGGGGGAAGGACCTTTCGTCTTCTGTGGAGAAATGGAGGGTCCCAAAGCCATCTTTGCTGGGGGGACTCATGGCCAAGCATTCTATGGAAGATACCAGCTTCTGCTGGAGTTGCCCAGGTTGGTGGGGCTGGCCCGGGTGAGGGTGTTTGGGAGCTTTGAACCAGCCCCCCCGAAGGCCTGGCACAGTAGTAGGTCCACACTAAAGTTGATGCCATCCTCTGGGATGGGGGAGGTCCACCAGTTCTGAGAACACAAGGGAAAAGAGAAATAAAATTAATGGATTCCAGCTCAGTTTTCTTCAGCCCTCCTGCCTCTCCACTGGTTCTCTTGCCTAGAATTTTCCAGCAGCTTCACTGCTCTCAGGCCTCCTATCTTGACCTCACCTCCCTCCATGTCACCACCAAAGTGTCATCTTTCTGAAACACAAATCTGACCCATGTCACTTTGCTCCTCCCTCCCCCGCCATGCATCTCTTTTCATAATTCTGTGGTGCGTCATTGCTCTCAAAGTCAAAGTCAAGGATGTCTGCCCTCCCTCTAGCTCTGTCTCCAGCTCTGCTTCCTACTTTGTTGTTTTTTCTGCAGGAATAGCAAATGGCTTATAGTTCTCAAAGACGCCCTTTTGCCTTAGCATAGTCTGTTCCCTGCTACATGGAATACCCTTGCCCATCTTGCTCATCTGACCAATTTCTGTCCATCCTTAAAAGCCTGCTCAGGTGTCCCCTCTTCTGTGAAGGCTTCCCTGATACACCCGCCTTGCCAACCCTGCTAATAACGACCTCACTTGTGTAGCCTAAAACACACTTCATGGTGCCATGTGGGCGCATCCTACACTGTATGGTAATTGTCTCTTCTGCAAGAACAAAGCCTGTCTCATTCCTCTCTGTATCCCTGGTGCTGCACACATGGTAAGTATTCAGTTAGCATGTGACATCCCCACCCAGTCCAATCAGGAGAACATAACGGGCCTAATGGGCTCTAAAACTCACCTTACCTTAGGGGCCAGCAATGTAAAACACAGTTAAAGAGTTTCTGTTTTTGTTCACCTATGTATAAAATCTTGGCTCTTTCTATACCAAGATGCTAGTTACCGTAAGGCTGGTGTATGAAATTATTTTTAAAAAAAGGAACGTCCTGCCTATGAATGTACCAGAACCCCAGGTTTGATTTTCAAAATCAAAACATTTAACATGACCAGGTGTGGTTGGTGTACCTCCCTGCTCTCGGTTTCCCCTGCAAGGTCTCTGGATCCCGGGGAGGAGGGGGATGGGGCAGGGGCGGGGGGAGCAGCCAGGCCTTTGTCCCAGCTGCCCCCCCAGTGGCCTCTGGAGCCGTGGCCCTCCTGGGCTCTTACTCCAATTAGCCTTGTTCCCAGAACGTCTGCTATTCCGTTTCAACAACGATCTATTGTTACTTTCCCTTTTATTCCCCACCCTTCCCTATGGTTTCTTTTTCCTCCTATTGTTGGGGAAGAAATGAAAGGCTGTCCTTGGTTTGAAACAGTCCTTGGCTACCAGCCTTTCCGCCCAGAGGATCTCAGACGGCGGTCCCACAGAACGGTGGTAACCGTACCCGTGAACAGGCATCTTACGCGTTTCTGGATCTCCGAGAGTTATTATGCGGTGTGATAATCGTCTGTGTCCCCTCCACCGCCACCCATCCACCACTCCTAAGCGCTGTCTTTGTTGCCCCGTGTCTAAAACAGGGTACCCGATAGGCTCGGAGGACACGTCTGTTGACCGAATGAGGGATTTGGGAGGTAGCGTGTTATTGGTAATGACAAGGCAGAGATGAGATGAAACCCAGGAATGACCTTGGCAGCATTCTGAAATCCTCTTTTCCCCTCTCACCTCATACTCAATCCAACAGAAAGTCTCACTGGCCACGGTGGGAGCATTTACATCACAGAAATCAGCAAATGCCATAGATCAGGGCTTTTTGTGCCCCATGCAGAGAACGGGTTGTTAAGCATTTGCCAACTCACCACTGCTCCTGGGTGTTTCCTGATCTGCCTGTCAGGGGGCCGTTTTCAAGGTGACGGGGCAGAGCACAGAGACACCATGGACCTGCTCAAGGAAACGAAACAGAAGGGTGGCTGGGCTGGGGCTTGCACCGGGCTCACTTCTTAAAAGGTGTTTCTGGTGGTGCCACCCCTCCTGCTCACGACTGCCAGGGTGTCAGTGCTTGGCACCAGGTAGAGGCTGGAAGGTGTTGGTGGAACCGATGAATGAACAAACGGATGAACAGAATGTGAGCTCTGAGGATGAGGTCGTGTCTTCATTGCATACGGCACATTCTTGTGCAATTGACGTGACCAGGCATTGCGCTAAATGGCTTTTGTAGATTCTCAAACTCGGTCCTCCTAATAACCGCACAGGGCACGAGGGCTGTTCTCAGTTTATAAATAAGGAGACCTGAGGCTCTGCGCCCCACATCAAAACAGATGCCAGGGGCATCCTGATCCGGCTCAGGCCGTCCAGAGGACCATCCCGGTCCCTGTGGTTCTCTTGCTGTTCTCCCCACTCCCACCTGCAGCCCAGCCTGCTCTGTGCTGGGAGGGAGGGCGTCAGCCTTGGAGCAGGGCTCTGGGGCCTCACGCCCCTGCACACGCCCAGCGCCTGAGAGCAGCGTGAGGCAACGGGTGGCAGCACTCCATGTTACAGCATGTGGCCAAGCACGGGATCTGGTGACCTCACCCTCAGAGGAAGGCGCCCCACCTCGAGCCAGGCGGCCCCACCCTGCCGGAGCCCAGCCAGGGTTAAGGGTGCCAAGGGAAAAGGGGGTTCCCGTAGCCATCTGAAAGCTCATGTTTGCAAATTGGACCTTTTATAGAAACTGCCCTTGGACGCACGTAGAATATTTTCCTCTTTTTAAAGCACCAAGGGATCTGAGGCCAGATCTTTCCTGTTCTTTTCCGTATGTTTTGATATTAAAGATGTGATTTCCTAACACATGTCAGACATGTGTCCCAGGAGAGTTAAAAGGGGAAAGCAGGTAATATGTCGCTCACCGTCTCTGTGGTCTTAGCCAAGCTGCCATACCGTTCTGAGACTCAGTTTGCTCATCTGTCAAGTGGGATCATAATGCCACCACCTTCCCTATACCACGGGCCTCGAAGGGGTGTTATCCTGTGGGAATGCCTAGTTCCTGTCCTCCGTGGGTGTCTTTCAGCGTAGGTGCTTTGTTCACCTGTGACTCAGGCCTGTCCCACCCACATGCCCTTCCCAAGGGCAGAGTTTATGCCTCCTTTGTGCAACTGCCGATCCTCAGAGCCTAGCACAGTGCCTGGCACGTGGCAACATAGCGTAGATAGATGATTTGATTAATGTATGAGTAGATGCTCTTGCCAAAGGCTGCTATTATTATTAAGGGAAAGTTCAGAATTGAGGATGCCTGGGGTGAGAGTCTCAGAAAACACTCAGTTTCCCTGGAATTCAGGAACAGTACCTGAATCTGCCATGTTATTCCAGAGACTCCCCCTCCTCCTTCCTGCCCAGGGGATAACTCAAAGGCTCCAGTCTTTCCCTGAGGGACCAGACTGCTTCAGGCTGTTTTGACTGAAGGCGTGAGGACTGCAGGCATCTTGGCACGTCCCTCTGAGGACTTGCGCTGGGCCTGGTTGGGCCCATGGTGATCAGGACACTCTGCTCCTGCCTGTGCCACCTTGAGGAAGGATGGGTGCGGGTGTGAACTCAGAACTGGCAACACCAGGTAATACTCACATAGACAATGAATGTATATAAGTATATCTCATTCAATATTTGGGATAGACTTATACTACAAAATTATTGATTGTTCATTGGAAATTCAAATTTAACTGGCTGTCCTGTATTTTATCTGGCCTCCCCACTAATGGGGGACGGTGACAAGAGACTCTGCTGGCTCTGCTCACACGGGGCCAGTGAGAGGCTGGCCTTTGAGCTTCCTCACTCTCTGGCTAGGGAGCCAAACCAGGCCCCCCAACTGACCCCATTCTCAGAGAGCAGCTTTCCCTGCCCGTGACGAGGCCTGTCCGTCACCAGCAGGGAGGGAGCGAAGCCGAGGGGACCGTCTAGAGCCAGACTGCCTGGGTACTGTGGGCTCTGGTCCCCGTTCTCCCTCTCAGTTATGTGACCTTGGGCAGGTCCAACCTCCAAACCTCACATTCCTCAGCAGTACGGCAGGATGGTGGAATATCTTTCTCGAAGGGTAATTGTAAAGATGAGAGATGATAGCACGGGTGGAGCCGGTGCATGGCTTAGCCTGTTGTAATAGGCCCCGAAATGGTAACTGTTCTTAACAGTTAATTGCAATTACTAATTGCTTGTGAATATAATAGTTCTGGAAGCCAGGGGGAAGGAAGCCACTTGGCCCGCTTCTCAATTCAGCTGGATGTGCTCGAGGGCCGCCTTCCAGAAGCCCTGGAGGAGGGTGTCTAGATCCCGGCAGGCTGGCAGTCCCTCTGCGGTGAGGAGGAGGTACAGACTCCAAGTCCGTCCCCTCCTCCTAGAGTTGGTTGAGAGGCTTAAAGCGGAGACACACAGCTCTCTGTTGAAGACGCTTGGCTGTGCGAAGCAAAGTCCTTATGCCTCTCCCCACCGCCTCCCCTACCCCTAAGACTCGCCTTGAATGAGGGCAGGCCCTGCCTGTTTGTGTGGGGAAATAAAGGGGGTTCTGGGATGGCCGGAGGGGTGGGGTGGAGATGGGCAGGGCCTAATGAAAAGGGTCTGTCCCCTCTCTGCTTGCTTCTTCATTCTGTGACTCGGACACACCACCCGACGCCACCTGGAGTGGCTCTGGACCTGTGGACTCATCCCGCCCCCACTGGGCACCCACCCTGCACCCCCTGCCCCTCCCTCTCCCCTGGCGTCCCTGGCCCTGCTGTCTGGGGGAGGGAGGGGCCCTGGGCATTCCCCAGCAGCCTGCCTGGTCGCCTGGAGACAGCTCCGTTTTCCCAGGCCCGGCCCCTTTTATATCAGGGGGACAATGTGCGCACACAGTGAGGGCCTTGTGTGGCACCCAAGCCCCGAGCCCTTTGACTTGAGGAATTTTTCAAGTGCTGACCTCTCTCCGTGAGGTCTTCACGCCATCCAATCCGACGGCCTGGCGTCCCCGCCGCTTCCTACCCGGCTCTTGCGGGGAGGAGCGGGGAACAGTGAAGAGCTGTTACCCCCGCCCTCGTGTAGTCTTGGGGGAGAGCTTCATCCTCGGAACCGAGGCTAGAAATCTGGGGGAAATGTCTTTGAGCAGAAGGGAGTGTGGGGAGAAATCTGATGGATGCCGTTTCTTCCTAAAGTTCTTTCTTCTTGGCTGCCTTTCTAAAGAACTCTGCCGATGCTGTGGGATCTGGGGGGGCGGGGGGCGCTTTCCTCTCTGGCCTCTGTTTCCTCGTGTGAAACAAGGAAGATGGGCTAAGATCATAGCCACCACCCGCCCCCCATTTCCATCAGAATCACATTCAGATTCCCAGGCACCTTCTGTATGGGACAGAGTTCTGGGTCTGAAAAAGAAATAGACCTTGGCTGACTTAGGCAAAATAGGGATTTATTGGAAATAGGTGGGGAAGCTTCCAGAAGTGAAGAAAAATAGGAAGCTCAGGACCCCAGGCCTCTCCAGCCCGAGAATCGAGGTGGCAGGAACAGTGTCTTGTTAAATCAGCTCCTGTTGGCTTTCATTCGTGTTCCTCTCTGATTAAAAATCAAATTCCTGGGGAAGAACAAGCATGGCTTATTCCACCCCTTGCTCTGTGGATGCTGTGGGACCGTCCCACCAGGACTGCACAAAAGAGAGAGCCTGGTTCCATCCATGCAAATGCAAATAGAGGTGCCATTACCAGAGGAAGGCAGAATGGAGACAGGACAGGCCAAACTGAGATGTTTCCCTTGAACAACTGTATCGGAATATCTACAGTGGAGCTGAGGAGACGGTTTTTTAAAATGATGTAGAGCCAAGTTTAGAAACCACCAAGCTAGAGGACTTGCTTACTGTGGCTCCCAACTGATGGAACTGGAACCACTGGGGAAAACAGAGGAGACATATTTCAGTTCAACGTCCAGAAAATGTGCCTCACTGGCAAAGTCATCCAAAGGCCAAGTGGGCTGCCTGGTGAGGGAGCGAGCTCCCCGTCATTTGCAGGTGTTCAAACACAGCTTGGCTGCTCATTTGGGAGAAATAATGGGGCTCAGACCACAAAGGGGGTCAGACTACAAGCCCTTAGAGGAGGCTTGGACCCACAGCCTCTCATTTTCTCCTCTCTGGCGTTTTCTCCTGCCCTTATCTTGCTTTCCTCTGAGGCGTTTACCGGTTTCACTGTGAGTCTTGCCTCCCACTTCAGTGTGGCTTTCTGGCCCAGGCCCTCTGAGTGACCTTCTTATGAAGGAGTCCCCCAGATGCATGGATCTTCTTGAGCAATAGCTAGTCCCGGGGTTGGAATCTATACACTCCACCCCACCTGAGTTGCTGCCTTGCCCTGGGGAAGAAGGGCTCTGGGCAGATGCCAGCTGCATTACAGAACGTCTCTTCTCCCCAGGGCCTGTGGAAGCCTGCCTGGGACATGGATCCTCGACAGGTGAGAGGCCGTCTGTGATGGCAGGAGAAGGGCTGGTGCTTCATGTCCATTTTCCTGACCTCCTACCCGGGTTTGTGGCAGGGGTAGGGGTGCGGGTTTCCTGGAGATTTGCGCTAAGCGAATTGCCATCTTCAGAATGGGCTTGGCTAAGTTAGGGGTTGCCTGTGCAGCTGCTCGTAGGAGACAACCCAGTCAGTGAGTGAAGGGGCAGGTGGTAGGAAAAAACATAGGCATCAAAAACTTTGCCCCTGCTATAAGGAAAATAGCAGCACAAGCGCTGTGACAAATGGTAGCTGCCACTTGGTTTCAGATGCAGAGACGTAACAGGGAGCAATGGGAACTGCGCTGGGTGTGAGAACTGAGGCCCCTTCCAAGGCAGCAGCTGCAGGCCACTCAGCTGGTTTTCACACATGGGAATAAGGGCCTGGTGTTGCTGACTTACTGATTTTCAAATATATGAATTTTCTACTTAAAAGTAAAAGTATACAATTTAAGCTGAACAAAACAAGACTGTGGACTTTATGAGGTCTGCCAGTTGGCAACTTCTGATAAAAAAGACAGAAGTCAGGGTAAATATTTGGTCTAGTTTCTCTTCTGGAATTGTCTCCCAGCTGGACTGTAAACCCTAGGATGGCAGGATGTTCAGTGCAATTCCAAGGGCCTAGCACAGTGCTGAGTACGTAATATTTGCTGATGGATGGATGGGTGGATGGATGGATGGATGGATAAGATGGATGGGTAAGATGGATGGATGGATGGGTGAGATGGATGGATGGATAAGATGGATGGGTGAGATGGATGGATGGGTGAGATGGATGGATGGGTGAGATGGATAGATGGGTGGGATGGATAGATGGATGGATGAGATGGATGGATGGATGGGTGAGATGGATGGATGGTTAGATGGATGGATGAGATGGATGGATGG
>RJWJ010019590.1:0-30077 GCA_004363605.1 Indri indri | reverse complement strand
TTAAACCTCACTTTTAGTGAGACTGCGAACTTGCATAAACTTGAGTTTTCCCATCTCCGTCACTATTTACAAAAATTTCACTCACCAGTGTGACCATCACCTGTTGTCTCACAGTTATATTCAGAATATTCCTGGACTAGAAATAGGCATGGATTATTCTATCAAATGAAATAGTGTTCATAAAAATGTTTGACTATAAATGCTGTACAAATTTAAGGTATATATATCCATGTCAGAGGAAAAGGCACAGGAAAAGAGCCAAAATTTTTCTCAAACTTAGACAATTCAGGTTAAGTATTTCTTACCCAAGATGCTTAGGGCCGGAAGTATTTCGGATTGTGGAATATTTGCATTACACCAGTTGAGCATCCCAGATTCAGAATCTGAAATGCTCCAATGAGCATTTACTTTGAGCATCATGTCAGCACTCAAAAAGTTTCACATTTTGGAGCATTTCAGATTTGGGATGCTCAACCTGTAGTGATGTTTTGTTTACTTTTTCAATGTTTTGACCAACATATTTTAAATCAATTTCCAAGCCAGAATTTTAAACACCAATTGTCTACCAGAACCCACAATTGCTTCCATGTGTTCTTTGTGAACATGTCCTGGCTAAATATTCTTTGTGGATTTTCCTTTTCTTAGCTAACGAGGCAGAAGCTAAAGAGCTTTTATTGTAGTAGACCTTAGATGCGCAGTTTTCCCACAACGTCAGTTTAATTATCTCCCCATCATTCCATTCTCTCACGCTTACTACCCCCACATCCCCCAAAAATGTTTAAGACGCAGGTATTAACACTATATACTTTTGTTTGTCTCCTACCCCCTCAATTAGAATATAAGTTCTGTAAGGACAGGAATTTTTCTCTCTTTGTCCTCTGCAATATCTCTACTCTTTAGAGCAATTCCTGGAATGTAGAAGGTGTTCAATATCTACTGAATAATGAGTAAATTTTCCAGGTGTTCCGAAGAGAGGTTCAAGGTCTTTAATATGCTGAAATACTGAGAAAGATTGGACATCTTATTTAGCTATGGCAAAGGGAATCTTCACTTCAACAGTTTTGACAGGTGAAATACTCCTGTAATAGTATATTTCAGACAGAAAAGTTTCAGCGGAGAAAATGCAAATATATACTTAGCTATTCCTTTTCAAGCCTGCTAATAGGTAAATCATATTCATTGTTATGATTTGAAATTAACATGGAATTTAAAATGCAGTAAATTGAATGGTACATGAGATAAATTGATTTTAAACTAGTCATTGGAAAACCTTTCAAAAAGGCTAGTTTTTAATCAAATTTAAGAATATTTACTAAGGGTTTCTGGAACGGGATCTCTGCTCCCATTTCTCACTAAAAAGGTCCATAAAAATTGGTACCGCCTGTAGTTTGGCAATATGTACTAAAATTTTTCAAGATATGTTCTTTGACAGAGCAATTTAATTTCTAGAAATTTATCCTAATGACAAACAACTGAAGTTCTAAGGATTCTTTATATATTCTGGATAATAGTTCTTTGTCATATATATTTATTGCAAATATATTCTCCCAGTCTGTGGCTTGCGTTTTTATATTTCTAAGATCAGAAGATGTTAATTATTATATACATTTTCAATGGTTGGTACTTTGTGTCTTAAGAAATATTTGCCTATGCCAAGATTATTGAGGGGGTTTTTTGTATGTTTTCTTCTAGAAGTTTTATGGTTAGCATTTACATTTAGGTCTGTCATCTATTTTAAGTAATTTTTGGTATGGTGTAAGGTAAGGATTAAGTTTTATTTTTCTCCTATATATTAATAGAAATCCGGCACCAGCCCCAATACCAATATTGTTTAACGTGGGTGACTGAAACGTCAAAAGCCAAATGATTATTTGCTCTACTTCCCTCCCTCCCAGCCACATACCACTCATACGAGCCACATGCCACAGTTCTTAGCTACGCTTGCTGTATCCTGGAAGAGTTTGTCTAATTCTTCCTCTGTGTCCTGGTTTTAAACATTTTTACTTAACCCATTGTGCCGAGTCAAATTTTCCCTTGATCTTCTAGAGCAACCCACAGTACATTACCCCGGAGGCCTGTTGTGTAGCCTGTGCTTTTCCAGAGGGCAGGCTTGGTGCCTTTGAATCTCTGCCATGTGCGCTGCCTCAAGTGTGGCCGTGTGCCAAAAGGCACCTGCTGGGGAGACAAGGAACCTAGGAGAAGACAAAAAATCCAAGTCCTTAGTAAGCCTCTATAAGCTTGCCAGTGGTCTGTAATTCAGCTTTAACAGTACTAATAAACTCTACTGACCCACTAATTACAGCTGACCCTTTAATTATGGCTTTACGAAGGCTTTCTGCAATGTGCTCTTAGAGGATTTTGTGGTGTTTCCCATTGAGTAGGGTTTGCAAGGAGTACGAAAAGATAGCCGAAGCTTTATGCAGCCAGCATCCAAAAATCTCTTTAGTTCAGAACTCATTAAATTAGCTGGCATTCTCGTGAGCGTAGTAAATACATGGAGATTTCTAAAATCAATACAATTACAGTGGTAAAAAATTGTAAGATATTCAACGAAATGATAATTTACTGTAAAATCATGGTTAAATATTTAACAGGAAGCTCATAAAGGAAAGTTTTCAGACAGTGCTAGTTAGGAATAACTGATAACTAATTTGTGAAAAAAATCCACAAGTCATGACAATATTGTAATTTCTTTCCCATCCTAGTTTTTATTCCTGTTTTAGAGATATTAGCAAGGAACATTTTAATTTATTTCAGCCTAATTTTCTTCATTTGCCTACCTGCTGATAGTGCTCATGGTGATACAAACAAGCAGTCAAGTAGCTGCTACCAGAATTTAAAGCCTGTGAATGATTCACAGAATCTGTGATCAGCCACATTTTGGTGGATTATGAGCCAAGCCATATGGGCACAAACCACTCTGTACCCGAATGTTTAGGGAATTTGCCTTATCACCTGAGTCAACCCTGTAGTTACTAATTACTATTGCCCCAGCCTTGCTATTAGTTACGACTCACGTACCCCCTCATCCCAACTCCAAGGTACACAGGAAAAGTGGAATCCACGGAGTATCCAACCTTTATTCACCTGCAGCCAAAGAACACATTTATACTCTTCTCAGCGTTTTCATAGATACCTTTGAATCGAGCCTTTGTTACTAACCCAGTGCTGGCTCTTCTGAGGAAAACTAATAGGCTTTACTAAGAGTGAAACATTGATTATAACATTCTCTGTAACTAGAGAAAAGAGAATTACGTCCTTTTCCAAATAGCTGC
The DNA here is from genome assembly GCA_004363605.1 of Indri indri. NCBI lineage: Eukaryota > Metazoa > Chordata > Mammalia > Primates > Indriidae > Indri > Indri indri. The sequence goes on along the minus strand of RJWJ010019590.1, from coordinate 26,802 downwards.
AAAGTCTAGCTTCAAGCTCTTGTATCAACCAACTTTTAGCAGCCCTTGCCCAAGGCAATGATTTAATTAATCCTCTTTGATGACAGCAACTTCCTTGTGTGACACAATAGTCACCAGAGAGGGAGTGAAAAAGGAGGAAAAAAATGGAAAGGAGCATTCTTCCTTTCATTTGTTAAGATCCACGAAGATGGATCCCACACAACAACTGTAAGTTAATAATTAGAAACAAAAATGTAATTAGATACTGAAACTTGATTTTCTGTACTAAGACAACAAGTTTAAGTCTCTCTGGATAACGACAGAGCCAATCACACTGGATGTTAGATTTACATACTGTTTCTCAGTAACTAAGGTAAAAAGTCTCCCTTATTCCATTCGGTAATATGGTCCATTGTACCAGCATATGTGAAAAACAGAAACTGGTATTGGCACCAAGTTATTTCTCGTTGGTTATTGCCCTTTGACGTAGTGAGATTTCATTCACCCCTCACACCTCGGGCATGTTGACTTGTTAGGACTCGTATCTCTTATCATAATATTTTGAAATAATGCTATCAACCCAGTCTCATTATTTGTTATCTATAATATGGGAAGGGCTGAAATTATGTAGCTCATTGGACTATCATAGAGCATAAGTTGAATTTATTATGTTTTTCTGAGATTCAAACAGGGTTGGCATTGAACTCAGGTACTATGTTATCAAAATCAAACACATTTACTGTCAATCTCTGTGTGTACAAATGACATATATAAATTCTATATATGTGTATAAAAGAAACACGGTGTTATATATGTTACGTATGTATAAAAACAATGTCATTTGCAGCCGACAGGCAGTTTTGCGGACATCTGAGCTGGCTGCCCATGACTGCTCAATATGCTTTCTGCCAATGAGCATCATCATTTTGAAATACTTGGTATGAAAATTTTGATTGGATTCACTCATGTTATGTGTATGTACACACACTACAGTGGTCCTGATGTGTCCAACCACGCCTGGGTGTTGGTCACTACTGAGTTCCCTGCTAACCTGAAATAAAGTTTAAATGTAGATTTGTAAAGCTAGAGGAACCCTTAAGAGAAAACTGGGACTAAACCCTCATTTTACAAAGGCAGATATGAAGGCACAAGGAAGTTAAGCGACTTGTCCCCCGTCAACGTAGCTGGTGATGGAGGAATCAGAGCTCTGATGCTTTCCAGCCTGTTTGCATGCCACGGCACATACAGGCAAGGACAGTGTTTGTGAGGGACGCCAAGGTCAACTGGAGTGGATGTGAGGATTTGGTAAAAATCCATTACATTTCCTTTATATTAAATAATTATATGAAATGTATAAATTATGAACAAAAGACAAAGTATCAGGGAAGATACAACACATCAAATATTTTAAACTACAGATTTAGCATTTTTTATAGCATATTTTCTATTTGAAATTGCTGTACACAATTATTGATCGAGACTTTATAATTGCTTTAAATTTTTGAAAATCATTGAAGATCAATTAATTGGGTGATAAATTTAAAATACGTTGACAACCATTCAAGAATTTAGATGTTGAAATTATATTTGAAGATTAATAGCCTTTTCTTTCATTGAAAAATGTAATACTAAAGTATCTTAGGGAAAGTGTTTTGAATTCAAAATTTGCATCTTATTTTCGAAATAATGATGCCTTATTTTGCAGAAAGCACATACATTGTTAGAACAGTCACGGGCAGCTAGCTTGGATGCCTCCAAATTGGCCTGTCAGCTACAAATGCACAGAGGAGTCAGATTATGTGGAGGTTCTGGCTGCCAGCTGGAGCTGAATTCACCAGGAGCCCACAATGCCCCCAGGCGTCTCACCCACCTCTGCAGTGGGGCTGTGTGCTGGGCTCTGTAGTACCTAGAACATACACTCCAGCTATGCCACAGGTCCCTTGTCCACCCAGACAGAGGTGAGATCTGCAGAAGGCCAGGTGTTAGGGCACCTGCTTGGTCTTGCTCAACCTAAGGGTGCAGCAAGTTCTAGGTGTTACTGCTACCAGTGAGACAGGTTTGGGTCCTGGTGAAAAAGAATTGAGGGGGCCCACCAATGAGGACTGAGTGGCTAGATATCTTTATGTGGATTCTGCATTTGAGATAGGCAAAATCTACTTGGCTCAGGTCCCTCCTGGTCTGCAGGGCCAGTGATTCGTACCAACTTGCTCCATGCCTTGTGTGCCCCACCTCCTTCCCCAGCCTGGTGAGACCACAGGGCGATGCAGTCTGTCCCACTCTGCTCAAGCCTGCCCTCCAAGGAGCCCCAGAGGAGGCTAGTAGGAGGCAGCTGGCCTGGGGGCTGGGGGCTAGCATGCCTAGGACTTGCCTAGGTGCCCCAAGGTTGAGGGATCAGTATCTCAACGCATGCTTACAATTCAAGTGCAGTACACTGTCATCAAGCACCATGAAGGGTGATTTTTCTCCTGTTTGCAAGCTGATGAGCTAGCCTGCCACAGCTTCGTGGACCCTCACAGACTCCTAGGTCACAGGCGAAAGACTCCAGGCACATTAGGCAGCATGAGCTTCAGGTTTGCATCAGTTCCACTTGCCCCCCAAGGTCCCCTGCTGTGAGTGCGACTTTGAGCAAGTTAACCTTACCTTCGTCCTCGGCAGGTGGGATTACAAGTATAAATGTTCGTAACTATTAAGTTTTGTGCTTTCAAACTTTTTAAGTTTGATACTATCCAGGGGGAACCAGTTAACGTTTTGGTTAACATTCTCCCAGTCATCTTTTTATATTCTAGATGTATATTTGGTTATACATAAATACATGTTAAGTAAATAGGCTTATACTGTATATCCTATTTTATAAAATGCCTTACCACTAAACAGTACTACCTAAAATTTTAATACCTATTATTTTCTCCAAACTCTTTGATTCACTCCTGAGGAATCAGTCTGAAACAATGAGCACCTCACTTCTTTATTATCATGCATATCAAAGGTTACTATATTTTAAAAAATACATCAAGTTTACCTCACTTCATTTTTATAAGAGGTACAAAATCTGAAGTTTTTTTTATTAATCGAACCCTGTTTTAACACAGATCCTCTTGTGATTCCTCTTGCTTCACTAAAATAATATTGGAATCACTATAGTTTTGTGGAAGTGCCTCCTATCTGGGGGAAAAGCTGCCTTTGGACACCTGCAAACTGGGTTAAGAGGTGATAACTATTAGTTATGTAAGATTATGACCATTTAGTCATACGTTTAATAGGAACTCACTTACATAACCCTTGCTATTTAATTCAGATACCATGTTCAGCTTGTATTTCTCGATAATAACCCCCCACCCTCAAACCAACATATATGCACACACCCAATCAGCATGCATGACTGCTGACTGACACCAATTCCATTGACTGTTTATTGAGTGTCATTATTACAACAGATTATACAAAATGGACACAGTCTTGCACAAACGGCATACATTTCACAGTTAATTGTGAAAGTTAGAAAGGTTAACAAGTTCTATTGGCACTTTTCATAAGTAGATTTGATTTCTGAAAAACATTTTTAATAATTACACTAAAAGTTTTTAAAAAAATACACGTTGATCAGAAGTATAAACTAAAAACCTATTTATTAAATGAATGATACTTAAAATAAATGAGTTCACTTCCTACTTTGCACAAGTCTTTGACATGTTTATTTTCTAACTCACAGAACCTGGGAATTCAGTTTTTTGAAGTTAGCAACTTCCTGGGGTTGCTGGGAGGTAGAGAAATTATGAAAAAAGGAACATTTCATTTCTTTGTATAAAAGACCACCTTGCATACTGCTCACTTCATGAACCCCAAAAAGTACTATTTACAGAGTCAAAGGACCATTCATTGCCCATTAAAAGAAATACACAGTTGAATGTCTGTCTCATCCCCCGATCACATGTAGTGAAATTATATTGTCATTAACACAAAGACAACGGTATATTAATTTTAGTAGTAGTTAGAACCAGAGGAAAAGACTGCTATATAGAAAAACATACAAATATGTAGATAAAAATGAAAAACTGAATAGTGTGGACATTTGCTTTTACAGTACTCACACAGACATACTGGATTAAACACCCACAGAGAATCTTGATTTGTTACGTGGAGGTGGAGCCCACATGGTTTAGTTGCCCATCCCCATCCCGAAATGTCAAAGTGAAATGAAACTCAGAAAATTCTAGATGATTGTTTTACTTCACTTTAAGAAGTTATCTGTAAATAAGAAAAATCACCTGTTAGGGCAAAAACAGTCTGTAAACTAGATGTACAGAGGACAAGCTCAAGACACAGAGAACCTGTCCTGAGTCCAAGTTTGGGGAAGCTCCGACAGCTGCACTAGTAGCCACGTCTGCAGTCGAGTCTTTGCATCTCAGCGGCGCTCTGCGGCCAGGTGTGTGCTCACCAACCTATGCAAGGGTCTGGGCAGTCCCGCAGGTAAGCTTCATACTGACCTTTGGTGACATCTATCAACGTTGTGAATGCAGTCAGCTGAAAGAAAATTACTTTTACTTTAAGGATGTTTTCAATTCCAAGATGTTCTGACTTATAGAATTCACTTTATTAAATTAACTACTTGATATTAAACAATAATGATATGTGTAATACATAGTTAATATATTTATATTAATGTATATTATATTACTATATGATATTAATTATTATATATTACTAATTAAAGCAACCAACTTCAACAGAACCATTGTTCCAGGTCATGAATATAAATAATGTCAGGAGAGAATCCCAGTTCTTCACAGGAGCTCATTCCTGGGCAGCACGCTGGTGCACCAGCAATGCTTTAAGGCTCACTTAACCCTCCTCAATGTATAACTGACAGTCATGCAAAGCCTAATGGTGTATTGATACCATGGAGCATAAGCAGTTTAACTTTGGTTATCCTTATCCTTACAACATTTCTAGTACAGTGAGGGAAACTGCAGGCACACAGATTACAAAGCACACACGCAAACTCACATGGAGGTCACACAGACTGTGAGTCACCGGGCTGTGAGCTCGCACGGAGACGATGTGGGCAGAGTGAGGGGGGGGCAGGGTCCACGAGCTGAAGGCAGGCTTTCTGCAGAAGCCAGGATGACCTGAATGCTAAAGGACAGTAGGACTTTGTTCTGGTGGGGGCCCTAGAGGCATGTTTATTTGAGGGAGAGCTAGGGAAAAGGACCAAGAAGAGAAGGAACAAGTGGGATAATCAGGGAAGCACATCCAGAACTTTCGAGGCATGGCTGTTAACAAATGGGATGATTAGAAAATGTTTTGCATTTTTTTATCTGTAGTATGAAGAAAAGATAAAAGGATATAATAAAGTTTAAGGGAAACCCTAATCCAACAAGACACAGAGCTCTGTGTGAAAATGGATTTCAAACTTTGTTTTGTGAACTTCTAGGTGTTAGTTGTGAATACAGCATGAGGTTTCTGACAGATAGAAGTCAAGAATAAAATGCAGGGCTTAACTCAAGTGCCATGTACGTAAAGCTGTAAACAATACTCTGAACAATTTGGACATCAAACCACAGTGATCAGCTTCTTTGTTCCATTGCAAAAGTTATGGTTTTAGCCACACAAAAACATTTTTTAAAAATCAGCCTTGGTTGCAGCCACACAAAAATATTTTTTAAAAATCAGCCATATGTTTTACAAAAACATAAGTTCTGTGCTCAAACTGATATAACAGGGAAAGATAAAAACATAGGACCAAATTTTCTCTAAAAGAAAAAAATATATATACATAGATTTTTAAAATACCTTGTTGAGGACAGGTTTTGTTGACAGGACATCATATAGGGTTGCAAATGAGATATTCTAAAACACAAAAATAGTTTTGTTCAGTAAATTAAATACACAAGTCAGCAGCCTTATCCACACAAGTGGGTCATTATAAACCAAGACATTCTTCAACCAACCTCCCCCCAATCCCTCTTAACAGAATTTCCCTTGGGGTCATTGTTAGAACAGGTAACAGTTTTACTGTATTACTTTTCTTTCTCTCTCTTCCTCCCCTTTCTAAATTCTTGCCTGTTTGTTATTCAACTTCACAGAGCTGTATCCAGCATTAGAATAAGAAAGGGAAAGTACAGCAAAATTTTGCTCTTTTTAAGTTAAAAAATGAAAACAAAAACTCAGTGGAGATTGTCTAGAGATACTGAATAAATATGAGGTTTATAAATTCTCTGAAGGCCAAAGAAAAATACCAGAACTGAGATAATCTTTAACGGTGACAGTTTCTTTCTGTATACGACACTGTAAATGTACCTCTTGGGTTACGTGGTTTAGACACATCTGTGCAGGTGTCCTTCGGTCGTCAAGGAAGAAGGGGTTTTTCCAACGGTCATAATTTGTTTCTACCACATACCATCGACCCTGCTTAGGATCAAGTCTGGAAACAAAGAGAGAGATTCCCTCTTAGGCTACATGCCTTAAACTTGTACGTATGTCAGTTTATGCTTTAGTTTCTACTTATTTTGCTTTAACAAATGTACTTACTCATATACATCCAAAGATTTTTTTCTGTCTCGTGTAATCACACAACCTTCCCCAGACTGGTTGCCTCCCAGGATAAAGTATGCTGGGGCCAGTAACTTGGTCTTGGTCAATATATTCTTGGCTTCTTCATAACTACATAGAAACGTTTAAAAAAATTTTAGTTGACTTGTAATGGAAGTGTTTAGCTCTGTGGAAACTAAAGGAAACCAAGTATCTAAGGAATATGTTTTTTAAAAAAGGATGGTAAACAATGGCTCTGGGAGGAAAAATCCCTGATTCCTGTGAGGTAAAACACCGAGATGGGAAGAGGGAATTTTGGAAGGTCCCTCAAATCTGAAGAAGAAACAAAATGGCCTCAAGATATCATCCTCCACTCTTATTGTCCACGCCTTTCACTCAACAATTGAAAAAAGGGAAATAATATTAACTGCAGAATATAGGACTTAGTAAACCTTGAAAATTGGGGCTATTAAAAATTGAAATGGATTATCAAAGAAGACTACTAAATCTTATTCCCTGGAAGGTACTAAAAATAGGATTGATACCCATTTATTCTAAGTTATTTGAGTTCAGTGCAGGCTGAAGGAAAGGCAGTTTTGCTATTGTAAAATTTCTTCTGTACCAGAGCGGAACATAACTTCTAGATTAATATGTATTACCACGTAGATGAAGATTTTATTGTATGATTTTTCTCTTGCGTATGGGTGATTATTTTTGTACACCAAAAACACTCATAGGTGCCCTTCACAGTGTCAGTATCCCTAGTACCTTTTAATAATTCATTTCCTCACTATAAAAACACAACGCTCACAGAGAAAACATGAATAATTTCACGAGTGTCAAGGTTCACCTAAGACATTCTATGACAGTTCCTCAAACAGTTCCTCAATGGATGTTAAGCTGAAGCTTGGGAAATATTTTTATATTTTAATATGAGTAATTTACAGCAAATATTTGATAATAAAGCAACCGACCACTTTACCTAGTACTATTTTCCAGAACTGATCTAGTGATAAACCCTATCCACATGGCATCTTTCTTTCCCATAATCCATTCCAGGACACCTGGAAGAGATCAAACACAGTGTCAGGATCTGGAAAAGGTTAGACTACTTAACCAGAAGGCATAGTCCAGTCCTCCTAGTAAACAGCTGTGAAACCCCAGTTCACTTGAGAACACTCTACTCACCCAGATAACCACCATTTATGTTGAAGCGTTCATTTAGTGTCAGACTAAACAGTCCCTGAGAAAAAGACAAATCGATGAAGTCAGAAACGCCAACCTTCCTCTTTAAGGCCCTATCGCTGTACTTTATAGTGGTATATAAAGGGTTGGGTAGTGGGAAATGCAAAGATAAATCAAAACCATATATTAACACGGCTTTTTTTAAAAGTTTAAAGCATTTGCATATCTAGTGTGTAAGATAAGTAGGTGGGATATTATTGGCTACACCTTTCAGACAGGAAACTAAGGAGCAGAGAATTAACGCCCGACTTGCCTAAGCGAGCAGCAGACCCAGACTTTGATCCCTTTGACACCGGGCCACATGCTCCTTATCCCAGAACAGGCTCAGAAACCTTCATTTCCTTTCTACTCTTCTCTACCATGCAATCTTAAACCTAGGAAAGGGACAGGAAGTACAAAGGGATGAACTGCGGCTCCATATTCTTCTCAGGTTCTCGTTTTCTTAGACTCCACCCTTTCTTTACATATACTAAAAGCAGGACACAAAGCTACCTTTAAAATTACATGACAATAGAGTCCTTACTGGTTTGAATCCTGTTAACATGCCCACATAGCCAGCAAAGCTTGAAGCCTTGAAGACGGTTTTATTGTTTCTTTGGAAGTCCAAATTCACTGTTAAAGGTTTTAGTTCCTCAGTTACGACCCAGGTATTATTATTTGTGTTCCACCTACAAAAGACAGATTTCAGTGACACTTAAGAACAATGATGGTAATGATGATGAATACAGTGATGAAAGCCAGGCATGACACTGTGTGCTTGATCTACCTAATCGCCATGATCCATCCTAACAACACCTTTACAATATGGGTGGTTTCATCCCCTATTTTCCAGATGATAAAGCTGAGGCTCAGAGAAGTTAAGTAACTCTCCCAATGTCACACAGCCTATAAAAAGTGAGCCCCACATTCAAATTTGGGTCTCTAATTATAAAGTTCTTATTTTTTCCGAAAGGTCAAGATGACAAATAAAATTAGAATGCAGACATGCACGTGTGGCCTTCAAGCATCCTCCAGATTTCTTTTCACTAGATACAACTCAGATAAAAGCCTCAAGTAACTAAGTAAAACTGTGCCCATCTTATCTTAACATTTGGGAATCCATTTATCTTCACTTACGGTCATATTTTGGGCATGACTTGGGACTTACTTTTCATCAATGTAACATAATCTACTCTTCTTATACAATGATAGATAATGTGTTCTTTACTTACCCAAGAAATATTCCAAAATCCATGTTTCTCGCATGTAGTAGATGACCTATTTGAAAGTAAGCAGAAGAGACCCATAGTAGCAGTTAAGATAATACAACTAATTCTAAATCAAAGATGGACTCTTAATTTTGGTTAATTTATATTTATTTATAACTGTTTCATCTAACAGTAGGAATTAAGAAACATCCCGATAATCCTAATCCTTAACGAGATCAAACTGTTGTCACTGTCACATCTACCAGACACGCCCACAAAATCTGAGAGCACAGGGTTCCAGGTAAGGTCAGAATATGGGAAAAGGATCAATGGTCATTCTTTGGTCCATTATCACATGGTTCTATCAGACAAAGATATCTTAGCCTCAACTAATGTGACTTACCAAATGTTTCCCTTCAGGCACTGTCACCTACAGCTGGACACCTCAAGGGTTAGGTGTAGGCGGACTTTCTACCCAGAGTATGGGTCAAAAATCAGGGTGAGTTGGAGTAAGTCATCCTGTGCCCTGTACTCTGGGGACCAGCTCGGAAAAAAACATGGGAAAGTGAGGTTGTTGTACACAGGGTCCCTTGGCTGGGAAAAGATGGGAGAATGTTTGTTCTGGGCCTCAAGAAAAGCAAATACGTCATTACATATGTGCAGATAACATATGTGAGGATTTCTATCCAATCAATGCAGACAGCTATAAGCAGACTGTAAGGAAGGTAAAAACGTTTCTAGGCCTGAAACACTTATTCTGGGTTTTTTGCAAGCCTGAACTAAACTTTAATAGGTATTATAGTGGTCTTAAAATAACGACAGTTTTCAATGTACTTATAAAAATTTACCAAGGTATATTAAGCGTTTGCGACATACACAGAATTTACCTAGCAAGCCCTCATTTTAAAAGTTCTAATTCCATTTATTTAGAAGATTTTTCTTTTACATGGTGCTTTGCTCTGCCCACCGTCCCATGGCACACATTTACCTTCTTTGTCTTCTGTTATTATTGAAGTACACATGGTAAAAAATTCATAAAAAATATTGAATGAAATAATCTCGCCTATGAGAAAAGAAAGAAAAAATTTTTGTTAATATACAGAACCATGACGGTATAGGAAAAATTTGTTTTAAGAAGTGTAACTATTTTCACTGTATGAGTGTGTGCTCTGGTCAATCGGGGAGTGCCTACATAGCTGATAGGGTGGCGGTATCCTTCACCAGCCTGTCCTCTCTCTAGACTTGAGATAAAACAAGTCAGCAAAGAGGCAGCTACCAGGTGAGCTGAACATACAGGCAAGTTGGATACGACATGATGTCGAAATTTTTTATCAATATGCTTCACTTTAAATTGTCTTTGGGGAGCCCAAATATGATAATTTAATACATCTGGCTCTTGGTTGTATGCTGAAAATGTATTTTACCAAATCTTTAGAGCATGACTAACATTACTAAGGTGAGAAAGGTGATTTAAGAACTATTAATAAAATTAATGCAGAATTGCCAAGAAAATCCACTGCGGAACATTTTATATTTTGAATATTTTTCCAAAACTGTATAATACCATTTAGCATTCAATTCAAAAGGATACAGCACACTTTGTTTCATTTAATGTTGTAATAATATTTTAAGCTTATCATGTTTTTTTTCACCCCCCCACTCCAGTGTTTAGCTTATTTCCATTTAATTTCTATTTTGGTGAAATTTTCTTATAAATTTATACCATTTACCATATAAATCATCTGTTAATCTTCTTAATCCATTCTTCTCTTGAGATATTTATATTTGGTATTACTTGCTAGAGTTATTTCCATAATAAAGGAATTAGACTTGCTTCTCATAAAGGCTGCAAATATATATTTCTAGTACATCAACTATCTTTTTAAATCCTTTTTTATAGAAGCAAAACAAACAAAAAACTAGCCACTTTTGTTGATAAATACTACTGATTTTCACAAATTTTCAATCATCTCTAAGTTAGAAGAACTACACTGCCTAATTTTAAGACTATAAAAGCTTTATTATTGAGGTGGGATGGTACTAATATAAGGAAAGACAAATAGGTAAGAAAATAGAAAGTCCCCAAACAGAACCATGTATATAGTCACCTCATTTATATCAGAGACACCGCTTAATTTACTAAAGGAAGGATAGTCTTTTAAATAAATGGTGTTTAATCAATTGGATACACCATATGAGGAAAAACCTGACCCCTAACTCATACTATATACAAAAATTAATTCAAGATAGATCATAGTAAATATAAAAAATAAACATAAAACATCTAGAAAAAAATATACAAGAATATTTTCATGGTTTTGGGGTAGGCAAAGATTTCTTAAATGTACACAAAAAATACTGCTCGTAAAAGACTGAGAAATTAGACTTTATTAAAATTAAGAATTTTTATTCAGCAAAAGACACCAGAAAGAGAATAAAAATGCAAGTCATAGACTGGGAGAAGATACTTGGAATACATATATCTGGCAAAGAACTTATATCCAGAATATATAAAGAATTCCTTCAAACGATGGAATCACTTTGGAAAACTGTATGGCGGAATCTACAAGGCTATACATACAGCTACCCTAGAATCCAACAGTTCACTTCCTAGGGATACATCCAAGAGACATGAGTGTATGTGCCCATCAAAAGACATGTACTAGAATATTTACAACTGCTTTCTTCTTAATATCCTGAAAACAACCCAGATACCCTATTCATAAATAGCATACTACCTATAATGATAAGTACAAGAAACCACACACAACAGTTCATATTCCAGTTCTATTTATAAAAAGTTCAAGAAGACGCAAAACTAGTCTATCATAAAGTCAGAAGAGTGGTCACTTGAGGAGGCTGTATTGTCCGTGAAGGGGCAGGAGGGAGCAATCTGGAGTGCTGGACTGTTCTATGTCTTGATCTGAGCTGTGGTTACATGCCCATATGCCTTTTTAAAGCTTCGATGAGCTGTATACTTAAGATCAGTGTACTTTACGGTATACATATCATACCTCAATAGAAACATTTTAAAGTGTCTTATTAAATTTTTTAAAAGCTGTAAAGTGAACTTTACCTAAAGGTATATCAGTAACAGCTGCAATTCCCTTCATTTCCTCTTCAAAGGGGCCAGGAAGGTTGCCAAGTAGACCAGGCTGAAAAACAAACAAACAAACAATCATTCAACCTAGAAGCATGCTTTAAGATCTGGTTTTTGCCATAAAATTTGTTCCACATATTGCTATCACAATAGGTGATAATAGTTACTTTTCTTTTTTCTTTTGAGACAGATCTTGCTCTGTTGCCCAGGCTAGAGTGCAGTGGTGTCATCACAGCTCACTGCAACCTCAAACTCCTGGGTTCAAGTGATCCTCCTGCCTCAGCCTCCCAATAGTTGGGACCATAGGCACATGTCACCACACCTGGCTAATTTTCCTAATTTTTTTTCTTTTTCTTTTTTTTGTAAAGAAGGGGTCTCTCTCTGTTGCTCAGGCTGGTCTCCAACTCTTGGCCTCAAGTGAACCTCCTGCCTCGGTCTCCCAAAGTGCTGGGATTATAGGATTATTTTTACATCATATATTTCTAAAAGATTTTCTATGTAATACTCAATATCAGGTCCCTATATAGAGACCTATGATTCCGAGAATGTTTTTCCCAGCCTTGTATTTTCCCCATTCTCCAGAGAGGGAAGGACTATAATAATTCCACCTGGATGACCTGACATGACCCACAACACAGGAACATCATCATAACAAGGACTCCTTATCTCCACCCAAATTCACCCTCTAGCCATTGGCATATATCCTTATCACTATTTCCTTCCCACGCTCACAACAACGAACCTGCACTATTTTATTCCTTCACAAAACTGTTTGTTGTGGTTAAAGGCTGATCTTGGGATAAGATGCATTAATTGTATTCTCTTAGCAAACAATGGACACTGAGCAAAATCAGTGGTAGATATCATAATTTTATTCTCAACAACAACTACTCACTAACATCTAGATCACAATTTAAGTTCACAGCCTTTTGCTGAGACAATGTGCTTAAAATTCGCAAGTCCCATTTTTCACTAACTTGGTAATTATATGTAATATGACTTAACTAAGCATATTATTTTTTCCCCTAGCAATTCAAAGCATTGCACAAGTGGAATGTTCCAGCCAACTTAACAAACAAGTGTGAGTTAATGAACATGTATTAAACCCATTACATCCAGGCACTATGCTTTATATACAGTAAGTCACTGAATCTTTACAACTATCACATGAAATATATACTGTTAGTAAATACTATTTTCCCTGATGAGAAAACGGAAGTTTCATAGGTTAAGAACCTTGCCCAAGGACAGCAAGCTTAGTACATGACTGATCCGGCCTTAAAACCCAAGGCTGTCTGATTCCGAGGCACCTAAACATTGTGTAGTGCTGCCCTCCCAACTGCCACTCAGAGTAGCGGGGAAACCAGGGCACGTGGAATATGTGGAGTCCTCTTCCTCTTTTGCTTCTGGCAACATTTATTTTGGGGAAGTCTGGTAAGTCTGAACATCAAGGACAGCCTTAATCCACAGCTCTGAGAGCGTAAACACGGGACACCAGGTGCGGTGCTTGACAGGTACAAGTGTTAGAAGGAAGATGTTCCCTAGAGAACCTAGGGGGTTCTAGGGACCAGGTCCTAGGTGTCCTGTTGGTACCACAGAAATAAAAAAGGGGCTGGGAAACGAAGTCTTCCTGCATGACCAGGAAGAAAAAAAGAATGGTTTGGCAATTGCACAGCCGTAAGAAAAACTCAACCCAGATGAGTTTCGAGGACCAGAGCTACTGAGGGACTCCATAGAATACAGGGCTCAGCTGAGTAAGTCATTTGGTCTCATCTAGAAAAATCTCTGGTTGTCCTGATATACTCATGCAAAATACTTATGGAAAAAAACCAAGTTTTCAATAGTGAACGTACAAACCTTGGTATATATAAAGGGCAGGAAATGCCATACTCCCAGATGAAATATGTCCATTTGCCCACTGCTCTGTAGAACAGTCCATACTTTTAAAAAACATTAAAGAGCAGTTAACTGCCAAAATTTGCCATGCTGTCATCCTATCAATTCCTAGAATTTAAGTCCCTCTGAAGTTTTGACAGCGATTTAGAATATGTGCAAATTTGTCCAAGTTCTTGAGAAGAAGTTGTTGAATTGTGTCTTTAGATAAATACCAGTGCATTTTCTGCATTCAGTGTGTATATGTGTATGTGCTTAAAATTTACTATAGAAAATAATATTTCTTACCAACTTTTGATCCACTATCTGCATAACTTTTCCGCTAGGCACAAATGCATTTACCATATTCCTCAGGGAATTCACTAAAACCTTTAGCTGAAAAATAAATACATAAAACACTTCATAGAAGACATTTAAAAGTCCTGAGATTTAAGATTAGCGTTGCTATAATAAAAATATACAGTCCTTCTGACTCGCCCATATGTAACTAAAATAGAGTGCTATTTGAAAATATTTTTAATATGTTAATACAATGAGTCCAATTTTATCTTTAAAACAACATTTGATTCTTAATTATTTAGATGAAGGAGATGATACAAAGGGAAAGAAACAAAGGCAAAGTTGCGAAAAAGGACAAGCAGCTACAGAGGAATGACATCTTTTCCTCTGCTATTTTTTTTTTTTGGTGACCTTTGGGAGAAGTATCTTCTGCTATCATTTATTGTTAGGTGGCAGAAAGGTATCAAAAGCACATTTTTAAACTACTTTATGGATAACGTCATGAAGTATTCTTTTAAAAATACGATTATATTCAGTAAAGTCAGAAATAAGAGATTTAAGCATCATAGCATACCGCTGGTGCCTTGTCAGCCATCAACTGGTGCCATCTTTTGTAGGGTGGTAAATCAAGATTTACGGTGTACCACGGAACTGGGCCCCTGTAGCTGTAAGGAGAGGTGCATCATCTTGAAATGTGGAAAGTGGTTTTTTGAGGGGGTTAGTTAGTTACATCTATAAGGATACATGAGAGACATATTCTTAATAACAGTGTAGAAGTTGGTTACTCAAAGCAAAATTTGCAAAGGAAGTTCATTTTGTACCCAGTGCTTCTTTCCCGTGTTTCGCATACAGTCATAACTAGTCCCAGACATCTTGGCCTCAAAGTACACATAAGGGCGGGCTGGTATGAACTGGTTATAGGTGAGAAAACCAGCTGTGGCTCAAGAGCTATAACCTGATTGTCACTGATGGAAAGCACCTGCCTTTTCCCCCCTCTCCTAGATATTTGCAAAGAGTTAGTCTAGGCTCTGGACATTTCTCCAATTGGTTTCCCAGTCTCAGAAATCTCTCTCAGACAGTCTAACCAAATTATTGCCAAATCATTGTCTCTAATGCTGGCTTCAGTAAGGTCACCTTTTAAAGGACAGAATGGCAAAATGTATTAGCTTCCCATGATTGGCTTCAAGAACCTTCACGATTCTCTCAGCCATCCTAATCTTCGCCACTATATACTTTCTCTCTTCTCATTCTTCTGTATTAAGTTCAAGCTTAAGCACTATTCTATTACATCCATTCTCCAACTCGCTACTCTTTAACCTACATACAGCAACTTCTACTGTGAGGATATAGCCGTCTCCACTGCCTCATCAATGGAGCTGGGCCACATTTCTGGTGGATGAACTCTACAACTATTTCTGTTGCTATAGGAACATTATTTTCTGGCACTTATTACTAAACTGAAATAACTTTTAAGGGTGTGCCATAACATCAGCTTAAACCTATACTTAAAAATAGCCATCCTTCGATCCACTGATCTGCTCTAGAAAAAAAGTATAGAGTGCACTCTGGGTCTGCTACAATGTTATCAGTCTCCTAAATTAAAATGTTATCTAGACTTATATCTATAGCTGGGGCTCAGTTATTTCCTCAAAGTCGTGAACTGTGTTTCTATTTATACTTCTTCTGTAATGAATAATTACTTGGTTCTCTAAATATTGCTGCTGCGCTTGGGGCCCTGGTATATGTATGAGGTTTTATGAAACTATTAACCAGCAGCCACTCATGTTATGATTTAGATAGAAAAGAAAAGCACACTTAATTTGGGAAACATACCGTTAAACAGTATCACAATGAAATTTTGTTCTTTTCAATGCACTCTCAAGTTCCCCATTTCCTTAGAAGCTGATATCTACATGAAATATTATTAATAATTAAATGCTAGAAAAAAGCTTTTCATTACAACAATTCCATTTCTGACTGACCATAATGTCACATGCAAAATTTTGTCCCGCAGTTCAGTAAGTAATTACTATTTCCCCCATTAGGGGCAGGTGCTACATGTATTTGGATTTCCATGTCCAGTAGCAAAGGTGAATCAGTGGGTCACCAGATTATGTGTTTGACCTACGAACTCCAATCAGCTGCTCCCCCCCCATCATATCCAGCCACGCCCAAACCATGCCCTGCATCTGCCATAAATTCCTCATTCGGTCCAGAGTCTTGGACAGGCTCAAGGATTTCAGAGGAAATGGGGAGAAAATGAACTCACTGCAGTAAAGGATTATAATGAGTGAGGCTGATGAGACCCCAGAAACCTCTCGATAATAAAACTTCCACTAATCAGAATTTTTTGAGAGAACTTTAATTAACAAAATTATTTGAATAACTAAAGCTTAGCCATAATCCCACATTTTGTCTCATTAAACAGTCTTCTAAAGTATTTCAGTATTTAACCTCTGCACCTCAATTTGCTACAGAAATAAAAAGAGTCTCCCTTAGGAGAGCAGTGAGGATTACACGAAATACGCAGAAAACACTTAGCAGCACTGGTGTTCAATCAATAGTAGTGACCATAGGATTTTCCTACTTTCATACGAACAATAAATATCATTTAATCATTCTTGAGACTTAGCATTTGCTTATGTCCAGGTTGTCATAACACCAATCATATCCCACATGGATCCCCAGGTGGCTTGGAAATTAGATCGAGTGACACAACATGCACATATACAAACAAGATAGCAGATGCCTCGCACCCAGTGAGCAGTGGGAAAGAAATGCTTAATGGGATTCCGATGGACACAGAGGTGATCTGACTATCAGTTCCTGGATCTCTGGCATTGATTTGACTTGCTGGAAAAACAAGTATCTTTTTCTTCCTTCACAGCTGCCCATGCATGCTGCCAAAATCTATACTCTTGATTAAAAAGATGACCTCACGGGTACAGGAAGACTATTTGTGACGCAAAGGTACATGAACACCACACTTCTCTCCCAGATTTCAAGATCCATTTATAGTTGCAGGAACAGAAGGATCAGAGCAAAGCTGGGGATTTTTAGGTGTCCTGATATACTCATGCAAAGTACTTTTAAGGAAAAAATCAAGTTTTTGAGGCCAGCGAGGTAGAAAGACATCCTGCAGAAATACCAAGGCAAGGAAAGAAACATGTACTTTACGTGTATGTATAAATGTGTGTTTGTTTAGGTGTGTGTATACATGCATGTACACATGCACATATCTACACACACACATGCACGTGGCAACATGCGACCAGTTAAATGCCAAATCATGGATGGTTTACGATTTGCAGGCCAATCAATTCACAAACACATGTAAAGCGCACATAAAAGGAAGTAGAAAAAAGCACTTCGATGTGGAAAATGCTCATTAAACGTTCAATGAATTGGGGCAATGAGACCAACCAAGAGATGCCATCAGCGAGGCACTGACGGCCAGTATGATGCCACTGATGGCAGAAAGGAAGACCTTCAGAGAGCGGACCACTAAACAAAGAGCTGGAACGTGCACTGGCTTTAGAATCGCATTGAAACTGGTTATCTCTATATTACTTCCTGCCAGACATTTGCCTCTTTCTACATAAAGGTGAGTAAGTCTAAAGAATTTAGTTTATTATAGTTTCACGCTATCTGGGACAGAGGCTATTTAGAATACATAATTTAAATGAGTAGTACGCTTAATGTGGAATGTTATAAAAACTGCAAATGTCATCTTGATGTTATTCTTTAAAGTTTGCTCTATTTTCCCCTATCCTCGGCAGACTACTTTCAGTGAGAGGGAAGAGCAGGAGAAAAGGTCACCATTCCCTACACCTTTTCCTTCTTTCCCCAATCCTGTACCCTCTGGGCCTGTAAGGTATTATTATGTCTTTCTCATAGGCTCATTTAACCACTAAGGATTTGGAAAGACCAAAATCTACACTAAAAATAATTAATGCTAAGCACATTAAAACATAGAATTGACCCTTCTCTTATGTGTTCCAATCCCGTCTTGTCCTCAGTAGCTTTATCATATCAAGGTTTATTTCTAGAATGTTTCACATATGAAGTCTCATGATTTTTTGTTCCAATATAATTTGGTGGTTTATATCCAGGCACCACTAATAATCACAGGGCAGCTCAAATACAGCTTTGCATTTGTCAAAGATGAGAGAAATGCTTAATAGTAGATAGAATTTGGTGGAGAATGAAAATTCCTTTTTCCTATGTCTTTGATAGGCTAGAAATGGACATTTTAATTATGGAGTATTTTCGTATTTGTCTAAGATCTTAGCCAAATGCATCAGACACAAACCTGAGAAAAAAATCTTTGTCTCAGGATGGAAGACATGACTTAAGTTTTTACTCACTATCACTATTTTATGAGAGCTCATCACATAGGAAAAAAATCTCCACAAAGGTCAAAGTGAGTTTTGATCCTCTGATGTTTACTCACGTTGGTCCAGAAGGAGGATAGGTTGACTTTCTGCAGTCTTCTGTCCACTGAAAAACGAAGAAAATTAAAAGTTTCAGAAAATAGGTGTTTGCTAACTGAATACATAACTTTCAAAAGTAGTTACAATCTGTGAAGACAAAATCAAGTATGATTCCGCCCTATTAGACCATTTCAGTGCCTCTAAGTCTTTTCCTTGCAAGAAAATTTTCAAAATCCCAAACCATTAAGTGCATTTTCAGTTTCAATTCAACTTACACAAGTGCCAGGTATTGTCATTTGGCTCTTACATTGTAAATACATTGAGTAATGAAGAAATGTAAGAAAGTAGATGGAAAATATGTTAGATAGGTTGATTTACCACTAGAAGTAAATGACTTGATAGGATGTGATACTACCTGAATGTATGATCCAACTCTATCGCAACCTGTCCTGGGATTTGCCTCCCAAACCAGATTTTCAGGGCACACTGCACAGGGCCCTTCATAATCTCTCCATAACGTACCACCCAGCCTCATCTCCTGACACTCCCCCTCGTATGTATAGCCACCTGCAAGCACTTCCTGAGCGCTCACCCTTTCATGCCCATGTATGTGCTGTTTCCTCTTGCTAGACTGCCCTTTCCCTACCTGGTGAACTTTTGTTCTAACCTCCAAGATCCAGTTCAAATATTTTCTTTTTTGTGAAGTCTTCATGTAGCTCCCATATGAAAATAGGCATCCCTTCCTCTATACGCCCACAGCATTTGTACATAACCTCATTACCATATTTACAACATGGCATTATAATTATTTGTGTCTCTCTTCAATAATAGATTCTGTGCTCTCTGAGGTGAGCGAGGGCAGAGCCCCCAGCACGGAGGTCACTGCCTGAGACAATGAATGAGTGAGATTATCTCAGGGAGAGTTGCTCAAGCTTAGTAGCAAAACAGAATTTTCTCCTAACATAAAACTATCAAAAAAGTCCACACAGATTTATGATTCTTTTGTTACTAGTTCAACATGGCAAGTATATTTATCTCCTTTCCACTGGAGGCCCTGTACTGTAAAATTAAAATAATTGTTTTTAAAAAGTATAAACCCACAGTAAGAGGAAGTATGGAAGAAAACTACTGGAACTGTAGTTTGAGCTCAGAAAACTTATTTGCTGCAATTTTTTTTTAAACTTTTGATAGCATGGGGGAGTATATAAAGTTGACATTATCTGTGATGCAAACATTGTCAAAATGACCTTACCACAGAGTAAGTTTCTCATGTACGTGATGTTTTGCCTTGTAATCTGGGGTCGAATTCATTAAGAAACAATATCAAGTCTGTAGCAAAAACTAATTTCCAAAGCCGTTCATACTCAATAATAGTGGCTGAGGGCAGTTCTTGTTCAGAAAAATTTCAGTCTCAGCTATGAGCTCAAAAATTGTGTAAAACTTCACTCCTACTAAGCTATATAACTGCTCTAAAATAGGGGATTCAGGATATTCGGCTTCTATTTCTGACAAACATTCACAGAAATGGTGATGGTTACAGCCACAAGAATGAAGCTCATGGTTTACACCACGGGTCCAATAACACGTTAGATTCAAATATTTTCCACAAAGTATCTGAAAATAAATAATTAATAATCACAAGCTTTAAATACCTCGTATTTTCACAAGTTTTGTGGATTTGCTCAACTCAGCCTTTTTGTGCTCACAAATATTTAGATATCTTAGCAAATTCCACTTCAGGTATACTGAATTACTATTTTCTCAACTTCTTTGAAAACATCCTTGCCTGTAGTTGTTTTACATAGACTACTCATAGAGGCTAATTCTTCAGCTACTTCAAACTTGGCACTGACCATCTAATATCAACAACTGATCAGTATTAGTAACTTCAAGAGCCAAGGAAAACCACTCCGAACCATTCCCTGCCTTGTTCTTTAATGGATATCTATGTTGCTTCCAAAGTCTGGGACGACTGTTCTCACTTAAAGACCTGAAAGAAACAGAGTCTGTGGCTTCCACTGCTTCATCACACAGCTTTCCAAAGCACTAATAATAAAACCAATGCCTCGACTTAATTCCTAGCATAGAATAATCTGCACCTAGTTTGGGGCTTCCAATGATCACTAGAATCAACTCAGCAAGTAAGTGAAATGCAGTGACTTTTTATCCTTCCCTAATAATTATATTTGCATGTCCTCGGTTCTAAAGCCAAAATAAAAATCAAGTTACGGGCATGTTTCTTACCAGACAACTGAGAGAGAAGTTTAAAATGCTCTGTCAAGTATTAGGAGAGAATCTGACCTGCCCCAGAGGTAAGAGCTAAAGAGCAACCTAGCAACAGTACATGTGGGAGTCTGAGGTTGATAACAATGATAATTGCAGCTGCAATAAATAGACAGGAAATCTGCATAGGATCTGTCTCCAAGAAAAAAGGTAAATGTGAAAGAAAATAAGAAAGGTGGCAGCTGTGAGACCACAGTATTTCAGGTGTTTAGAAGACATCATCACCAGAGTCATTTACTCAAAAACTTAGCTTTGGGGGTAGCGTGGAAAGAGAGCTACATCCTCACCCTCACAGAAGAATTCTACGAGGGATGTGGTTTCAAAATCCTAAAACAAGCCCTAAAACAAGATTACAATGAACTTAAAGTTTCTTACTATCCCTAAATTTAACTATACATGGTTTTCATAATAGACTTTATCAAGGTTGGTAAAAATTTAAATAAATGATAGGTAAAGATTATAAACATTACACAGGTAGAGATACTCTGTAGTGGGCTTGGTATACTGTGCTACTCTATCAGAGGGGGGAAAAAATCAAACTGAGAATATTCTCTCTGCTTCCTAAAGGTGGAAGTGATGAAAATCTAATGTTTCAATACATTTGAAACTCTCTGGAAAATGTTTTTATAAGACTTCCTAGGTCAGCGAATTCTCTAATTCTTCAAGTTATTTGGTAGGAACTTAAATCTCTTTGAAATTAATCAGTGTTTATGCCCTACCCACTCATTAAGAAAAACTAATTACAGAGCTACTGAATATAACCTACTTAGGAAAACAACATATAAAGTGAAAATTATTCATTAACTACTCAGTGAATGCTCTGTACCTAAAAGAAATGGCATAACTCACCCAGCTCCTTAAAATATTTGAGTCCTGCAGAATTAATAAGAACCTCAATGAACTGTACGCCTCTAGTAATAAATAAAAAAGTTCAGAAAGAACCTCGTATTATTCAAATATTCAAAAAAGACAATGAAAGATAATTTAAAATTACATAGCTCACACCAGTTTTCATACTCATCAGAAAAGTTGAAAAACTCTAAAACAGTTTTTAATTCAATTCTTTAATTCATCAACTAACTAAGATTTGTTTCCTTAAATGTTCTCTAAAACTTAGCAGACACACACTTACTGAATAAGAAAAGATGTATTTTAACGTATATAACAAATCAGATGAGCATTTAAATGTTTTCATTTGTCTTCTGGGCTTCGGACGGGATGGCACTCTATCTTTTTTTTAATTCTTTTTTCTTTTTTTAAGAGACAGTGTCTTGCTATGTTGCCCAAACTGGATTTGAACTCCTGGGCTCAAGTGATCCTCCCATCTCAGCCTCTTGAGTAACCAGGACTAGAGGGATGAGACCCTATGGGATGGGACCCTAAGGAACTACTGATATTTAGGTAAAGGGAATGTGAATAAACCCTCCATGAGGAGAGAGACCTTGTCTACCTTGCTGACTGGCCCGTTTCCAGCATTTGGAACAGAGTCTGGCAATATCTGTTGACTAAGTGAACAGATTACACCTGTGTGTTCCCTGCTCTGGAGTACTGGGGAAAAGCAGACACGCTACAATAAAACCGGCTAGGCCAGATGGGGTTTATGAGATTTTTGGAAACTCTGAAAATCGCTGCTAAAAAGCTGATTCAATAGCTAACATCGACAATGTTATTACTTGTATGAGACATTGATGCATAAAAATAAGTTCACTTTAGCAATTAATTACTGAGCTTTATGTTTCATTTTCACACATCTTAGGAAGCTGCTCAGATTTGTAACAGAACAGTCATCTCTCCCACTCTAGTTTCGTTCCTTCTGATCACTCCTCAGCCTACTGCACCCCCAACACTGCTCTGGCTAAGATGACCAGTGACCTCTGGGTGATGGATCCTTGACATCTCCGTAGTATTCACCATCGCTCACCTGTCCCACTCTCTTCCCTGAGCTTCCTGGCACACTTACTCTCCTGTTTTGGCAGCTGCTTAACTTTGCCAGTTTCTTCTCTGCCTGACATACACATGTAAGTTACTTAGCCTTCGCCTAGATCTCTTCTTTGCTTCCCTTTCTCTATCCTCTTTCCAGGTGAGTTCATCTGCTCCAATGGCTTCAGGTAGTATCATTTACGCCTACAACTCCCACAATCTCTCTTCTGAGCTCCAGTCCCAAGCATGGGCTGGGTATCTCTCGGTTACCCGGAATCCAACATAACCAAAAAGAAAATGATCTCATTCTTCAGCCCTGACCTTTTCCCTCCCCGTGTTCCCTGGCAGTGATGCCACCATTCACCCAGCTGAGCACGTCAGAAACATTCGGGCCATGCTGACACGTCACTTCCTTTTGCTCATTCCGCCTTCTGATTTTTTCCAGAACCATCCACTTCTCTCCCTCACCACTGGTGACACTGTCCTTCAATCCACCTTGTTTTCTCCTCTAGACATGACCCATGTCCACCCTTGCTCCCCTCCAACCCCGACTGATCTTTTATGGGCCCAGCACACTTCTGCTATGCAACTCTGCTACCTCCAGACTGATCTTTTAAAAGTGAAAATGTTATCTTGTCGAAAACCATCCAGGGGCCTCCCATTGTTTTTAGGATAAATCTCAAAATTCTGAACAGAGTCTACAGAACCCTGGGTGATGTCGCCTGGGTCTCCCTCTCCAGACTTTCCCTGTGCCACTCATGTCACCACCATCTCTTAATGGGCTATTTAATAAATCAAATAATGAGGAATAACTCAGGAGGACCTTAAAATACGCACATTGTGAAAAGCCTCAAAAACAAGAAACCTCTATAGATGTTCCAAATCAAATGACTTTTGTAATTTTAAGCCAGTCTTCATTATACATATTTACCAAAAGTAGTTCTGAAATACCTTTTGTTACCATGAGGCTACAAATAGCTTATCACATAATGAGTCAATTTGAAAAACTGCTTATTCTGGTCAGAATGAAGTCACTAGACTTCTGTGAGGTTCCAAAGGGCCTTTTGGCTGGTGGGTCCCAGGATTTTCTGGCCCAGTAAAAAAAAATTAATGAGGCACACCAGGATCCAAATTTTTATTCTGCCAAGTGGAGCTATTAAAACAAAACAACCCCCCCACACATAATATCTACCTCTGCCGCTATTTTATTTTTAAAAATAACATTTTAATAATAACAAAAATTGGGAGTCCATAAAATCGGAATAAAGGCTAACATTCTAAATTAGTAATTTTAGTTTTATAACCTTATTTTGATTATATTTCATTGAAGACCTATGAAAACAGCTTCTTAAACGGACATTAGACTAGATTTTTGACAACTACTGTTCTAGAGTCTAGATAACAACTATTAAATTCTTTGAGAAGCATGATGATTCTTTATGTTCTGAAAATAGCTATTAAAATACTTTTGCTAGAAAAAGTATTGAGGAAGAAGAAAACAGTAGCCCCTGACATCTGAAACTACTCTGAGGTTGGTAGCTAGACCTCAATATTATTACAAGCTGGTCTGACACTCATGGCCAGGTTATGTGTTCTCCCCGTGGACATAAAACAACCTCAGAGAACACCTACCTCAGATAAGGTTATTCTGAGACATGATACAGTGAGATAAAACAATGCCACTTCATAATTTTATCTAAGCACAGACAAAAAAAAAAAAACAAGAGCATTGTACAACTCACAAAATACCAAACACTCCTTCCTCTTGCTAAATGAATGACTGTTACTTCTTTACCCAATTAGAATTGCCCCACTTTCTAGAAGCATCCTATCTAAAGCAAACCCACGATTCCTGACCTACCCCCAAATCACACAACTACAGCCCAATTTCTTTGTTTTTGTTTTTTTTTTTGAGACAGAGCCTCACTCTCTTGCCTGGGGCGAGTGCCGTGGCGTCAGCCTAGCTCACAGCAACCTCAAACTCCTGGGCTCAAGCGATCCTCCTGCCTCAGCCTCCCAAGTAGCTGGGACTACAGGCATGTGCCCACCATGCCTGGCTAATTTTTTCTATATATATTTTTAGCTGTCCAATTAATTTCTATTTTTGGTAGAGACGGGGTCTCGGTCTTGCTCAGGCTGGTCTCGAACTCCTGAGCTCAGAACGATCCACCCGCCTCAGCCTCCCAGAGTGCTAGGATTACAGGCATGAGCCACCGCGCCCGGCCTACAGCCCAATTTCTGTAACAGGTTTCTTCCTAACCCACAGTTGCTCATGGTGTGTGTTCCCCCTTGCCTCAAAGAATACTTAAACCCAATTTTGAATGAAGGGCATTAACAGTATCAAAGTATTGACTTCTTAAAAAATTCCCAAAATAACAACTATTGTCATGGAACTTAATTCCCTACCCATACTAAAGCCAAGTGATTTTATTTTTCCTTATAGCCTTTCAATCCTGTATATGTGTATATACTGTGTACTTTTCTATTAGTGAGATCACTGTACATACTATTCTGCTTTTATCTGCTAAACATTATATCAGGTTTTAATGGCTGAATAATATCCCAACACGATTTTATTCTTAAAGCATTTCTCCTTACAGGAATCAAAGAATAAAACAGGAGAATGCACATCCTGCTCCCACTTTCAGTATTCTACCTAAGCTGTTCAATACCACTCTCATCTAGCCTCAGGTCAGACGCACCGGGTTCCTGTTTATCCTATCTGTTGGCAAAGACACATGCGGTCTTACTGCTTTTAACGACATTAATTATGAAAGAGCACTGGGCGTCAAGAGGCTTAAGTTTAGGCAAGCTTCGATAAACAATACTATGTCCTCTGGCGAAAGATTTTCTCCGTCTAGGTCTACTTCCTCTTCTGTAAAATAGAGAGTCACGCTGGTCCCTCACTGTCTCTCGCAACTACCAAGTCTGTTGTCCTGTGACTCGCTTGTGGGAAAGAGCCACGGGACAGGCGTTCCCATGACTCGGGAGCAGAGGCCACCGGGGGCACGCCGCCGGGCCTGCCAGGCTGGGGACCGCTCGCCTTTCCCAGGGCGCTGCAGGATCCTGTGCTGAAACTTCTTCAGGAGAAAGCACCTGGTCATCAAGCAGTCTGTCGCTTGATTGAATAATGCATACAAATCGACATTTTATGTGAACGCTTCAAAATGCAAAAGCCTGGTAGAGTTCGAGTACAATCACTCAAACGGGAGGATGTGCCAATCACACCCAGCCATTCTGCAGAGATTAGGATTTCCCTAAAAGGTGTTCTAGTTCCAGCTGGTATCGAATCAACCGGGGATGGGGTTCACCAGCCCGCTGTGCACCCACACTCCTGCGCACGAAACCAGAGCCCCAGAAGGTCGCTGCCCCGCCACACCTGCGCCTGCACCTGCGCCCGCACCTGCACGCCCCACTCTGCGCCTGCACCTGCGCCCGGAGCTGCACGCCCCACTCCGCGCCTGCCTCAAGCTCACTCACCGGCGGCACGTGCTGCGCCACTGCACAGGCGACGACCACAGCCAGGAGGACCAAGGGGAGGCGACTCCGGCCCACCATCGCTCCAGTGCGGACGCCGCTCCGACGGGTGCCCGAAAACGCCGCAAGAGGCATCACCTGGGTACCGCGCAGGCCGCGCCCCCACCGCCGCGTGACCTGCGACCCGGGACGCACCACTCGGGGCTGGGGGGTGAGGGGGTCGGAGAAGACCAAGCCGAGGGGCGAGGTCGGGGCTTTCCGTGTCGTGGAAAGAGCGGTGGGCAGAGGGGAACTTCCGGGTTGTAGAAGAAACCCGCAAAATGAGTCAGAGCGCGCGTCGGGACGTGGTGTTGTCCCCCCCATACCGCGGACAGTGGTTGGGCCGAGTGGGAGCCCCGCCCCTGCGGGGGGCGGGGGCCCTTTCCCCAAGTCTGGCCCGCAGAGGTCTGCGCTGAGGGCACTGAGGGGGCGGGGCGAG
>RJWJ010019589.1:0-30093 GCA_004363605.1 Indri indri | reverse complement strand
GGAAAGTTAACAATATGTGAACAATGGGGAAAAACTTAATTAAAATGACTCAAAAAAGAAAATGATTATTTTGTAAAAATAGGCTCTGAGAAATATCCATGGCAAAGTTGGTTGGATTCTAAGGTCAGCAAGATTCCAAAAACAAAAGGTATATTAACTCCTTTGTGGCATAAAAATTTAGATAGCCATTTAAAACAAATCCAGGATTTTAAATAGACCAAGTTATAGTTAAACATAAGGTCTTGATAAAGCCAATGACCTATTCGAGTAGAAATCAAATATCTCTTGCATCATAGCTAAAGTTTGTCTCTTAGGAAACATCCAAGCAATTTGCTAAGTTAACTACTAATTACCTTTACAGGATTTTAACATGCCATTGCACCTAGACAGTCTTCTTTACTCTTAATTGGAAAGAAAAAAAAAGGTAAAGGCTTAGAGCCTAAAATATATGTCATAATACTTTTACTTTATAATCTTCTGTTGATAAAGTATTCCACTAGTAGAAAGAACAAGAGCTGAATGTAAACCAGAAATGATACCTTTCAAACATTTCAAACATAAATGCAGCTTAAACACCAAGATAAGAAATTTAAAAAAAAAAATTATTAGGTATTCAACTGAAATAAATATATATATACTTAAAATAATGAAAATAAAGATTAGAATTAGATTATATAAGCATAATATCTGCACATCACATGTATGTTCCCTATGTGACATACCTAGGATACTGGTTAGCTCATAAATACTGAAAATGTTATTTATCTTCCACCTATGTACATATAAGAACAAGAACACATTTTAATATGATATATTCCTAGCAATGTATGATATTCAACTCTTATTTTTGTCTGTTTAAGGAGAGGAGATGGGGGGTTTTGTTTGTTTCTTGGAGTCTAAGCTTACGATAGTCTTTTAGGATTGGTCTACACAAATATTACAGAAGTGGATATTTAGAAAAGTCTTTTTTAACATTCAATTTCAAAAGTTTATATGGATTTGGTCTACATAATCAGTAAGCTGGCCTTCCCAAAGTAAAACCTAAGCAGGATGACTTATTAATAATGAACAGTGTGTTTGACAGAGTGATTGTAAATACTCCAGGGACAGGGATCATATCTTGTATTCTACATTCTACCAATCATCTAGCATGGTACCTTACTTATAATAATTACATCATAAATACTGGCTGTCTGGAATAGATTCAAACAGCCTAGATCCTAGCCCTACTTGCACCATTGACATTTTTGGAAATGTAATAACTATCTCATGGGATATCTAGCCCACAACTTATTCCTTCTCTCCTCTTAGAACTGACCACCATCCAGAGGAGAAAGCCCATCCCTACCCCAATTTTAACCTTGTTGCTATTACATGACCCTTACTCCTTGACCATAGCTGAATGAATCAAGGGTTGCCTTATTACTCAAACTAAGTATATATGAGTGTCTCATTGGAGAATTGGAACTTATAGGCACATAGGCTGGCAGTTGGAAGCTAAACATCTCAATGACAGAGCATTAAAACAAAAGTTCAGCTGAGACTCTTAGAGCTATCTTAGTCCCTCTTTTTCTGAGGCCTATCTGTCCATCTTTTCCTTGAATTCTGAGAGGTCCCATCCCTTATATTCTTAAGGGAACATTTCCCTTTTGGGTAGCAAATAGTAGAAATCAACTAAAGCTTTAAGCAAGAATCTGGGGCAAGTAACTTTTCTTTATGGCTGTTTCAATACATGTAAAATATTATACATATTCTTCAAGTAAGAAAGGTCCTTAGGTTTGTTAGTTCAAACTCCCTCCCAATCAGGAATTTCTCTGACCACCTTCCTAAGAAGTGACTCATGCTAACTATTATTTGAACAGAAGAAGCCAGTTCTAATTGCTTGGTCTTTTTTTAGATGGAGCTAAAAATTGGCCTTCCTGTAACTTTGATCCATTGGTCCTGGTTCTAACTAACTTTCTGAATATAGAAATTTAAATAAATTTCTTCTACCTTCCTTTATCAATCTTTAACCCTATTGAAGGGAGAAGCCCTATCACTCCCTTATCTTTCCCAGGTTAAACTTCCCCAGCCCATTCACTCTTACCTGCACTTGCTAAGAATAACTTAATAAGGTATATATCAAGGTAAGAGACTTGATTTCTGTACATGGCTACTGAGATGTGACTACTAAAGAAAACTCTACTTTCAGCTCCTCTGTGAAGACAAGGTATGGAAAAGAGTCTCTGTGCCCATAGAACATTTCTGTATGGAGAGGTAATATTATCCCAGTTAGGAAACCGACAGAAGGCAATTCCAAACAAGCAATAGCCAAGTTTGATACTGCCCACAATACTTCCTTCCCTATCCTCAGGTCCATCCAAGGTTACTCCTTGACCATAGCTGAATGAATCAAGGGTTGCCTTATTACTCAAACTAAGTATATATGAGTGTCTCATTGGAGAACTGGAACTTACAGGCACATAGGTTGGCAGTTGGAAGCTAAACATCTCAATGACAGAGCATTAAAACAAAAGTTCAGCTGAGACTCTTAGAGCTATCTTAGTCCCTCTTTTTCTGAGGCCTATCTGTCCATCTTTTCCTTGAATTCTGAGAGGTCCCATCCCTTATATTCTTAAGGGAACAAGTCTCTTACCTTGATATATACCTTATACCTTTGCTATGTAACCATGCTTTCCCCATAAAATGGTTTTCATTTGTATGTAGAAAGTGCCCCTAAATACAAGGAGGCATTTATTCTCTGTTCCAGTTTTTAAGGCATAGCTCTGATCAAGGCATAGCAGGTCATACCCCTGCTCAAGAGCCTAAAAAGAAAATCAAGGCTCACCCACATATGACACCAACCTGCATTTGACATAAAAATCAACAAACGAAAAAGAGTATTCAAGAGAAGCAACTACAGAATGGCAGTACAAGGATCTTGGAAAATCTGCTAGTTCATAAAAGCAATAAGAACACCAGCAAAATTGTCAAATTCTTCCAGAACTCTGGAAGTTAACCAAAGGCTTGCAACAATTGAGAAGCGTGTAATCGAAAAAAAATGGCTGAATCCTTGTAAGAATAGTAAGCTCAGTGGCATTTTAATTTTCTCTATTCCTATCTTCCATTCTCCAACTCCAAGGTCCCCTATAAAACCAGCAGTCTTGTCACCACTGTAGATACCCAATAACAATGCTGGTGGGGATGTGGAAAAATTAGAATCCTTATGTATTGCTGGTAGGCATGGAAATGGTGCAGCCACCTTGGAAAACAATTTGACAGTTCCTCAAAAAATTTAACATAGAATTACCATATGACCCAGAAGTTATACACCCAAGAGAATTGAAAACATTTCCATACAAAAACTTTTACATAAATATTCATAGCAGCATTATTCATAATAATCAAAATATAGAAACGAACCAAATACCTACCTATCAACTGATGAATACATAAACAAATGGATGTGGTATACCCATACAGTAAAATATTATTTGCCAGTGAAAAGTAATAAAGTACTACTCTATACTAAAACATGGATAAACATTATTCAAAGGGAAAAAAAGTTAGTCCCCAAAGACCACGTGTTGTATGATTCCATTTATATGAAATGTCCAGAACAGGCAAATCCATAGGGATGGAAAATAGATTAGTTACTGCCAGGGTCTGGAGGGAAGGAGAAATGGGGAGTGACTACTAATGGGTACAGGGTTCTTTTTAGAGTGCTAAAAATGTTCTAAAACTGAATATTGGTGGCAGTTGCATAACTCTGTAAGTATACTAAAAACCACTAAATTGTAATTGGAAGTGTTATTAAAAAGCTGTTATTTTTTTTTAAAAGGAGTTACCACCAATCTAAGAACTGTTCCCACACTTTACCGCCTTCATTTCTTTGACCATACCTTTCCTTTACCTGGAATGCATTCCCTTTCATTTCTAACTGTTGAAATCAGACCCATTCTCTGAGAGCCCATTCAAATGCCACTCTTCCCATGGAGTCTTTTCTGATCCTCCCAGAGTGGCTTTCTTCTTTTTCCTTTCGAATTCAAAAACACTTCATTCTGTCACTTTAAATATGTTAACTTTATCAGTTGTTTGTGAACATCTTTTATCTTCCATACCAAAGAGTAAGATCCTTGAGGGCAGAGGTCATACCTTGTTTGTGTAGGGAAATCTAGCATCCCCACTTCCTTGTTGAAACACTTTCTCCCCAATGTATTGGGGTTCTTTGATGTACAAAAACATTTCTAATTTCATAATAAAAGCTAAAGGAAAAATAGGATTTGCTAAAAGATTTACTGTCTATTGTACACTCAGTCCTATGCTAGGCCCAATGAGGAATAGAAAAGTATAACACATGTTCTCTATCTAGAAGACAACAAGTTACAAACTGAATGGTGGACCATGGAACAAAAGGCGTTTGCAGAAACTGTTTAACCCTATAATCTATTTAATACTTCTCTCAAAATACATAAATCAGAAGGATGATGTCAGCAAGATGGTTAACAAGAGGTGCCTGTTGCTCACTCCCGACCAAAAAAAGGACAAAAACAATGAACAGCTATATTTCAACTAGTGTACCTGAGGAAAAATGCAAAAATACAGGAGGGGACTCGTGGAGACCCTGTGGAACATGAAGATTTAGGACGGCTGCATAGAAAAAGGAGTAAGTCTCCCTGCTGCTGCCACTGTGTCTCCCCATCCAGGATCAGTGTGGAACCAGGAAGGACTTCCCTATTCCGGGGTGGGGCGGGGGGTGGTAAGTAGGTGGCCTCCAGCAGGCCTCATTAATGCCATATTCATTGGCATCGGCTGGAGAATCCTGTAGTTCTCACAGGCCGAGAGCTCAGTTTCAGGAGCTGGCAGGCATTCACATAGCTGCACTGCCCTAGAGAAGAAGCCCATGTTGTATCCCCTTCTCCCCTGTGACCCAAGCTACTGCTATAAGATGCTACCTTAAAGCCATAGCCACTGCTAGAGCGTGTCTTGCTCCAAGAGCCAGTAGCCACTCCAACATTCCCAAGCTGAGATGCTATAACTCCATAACCCTGGGAACAAGCTGCACAGGAGGTGCTGCATCTTCCCTATCCCAAGGACTACAGCACCCTGACGCTGGCCGCTCAGAGCCTATGTCCAGCAAAACAGCTGTGACCCTGGTGCTCTGCCCACAAGTGCCCAAGCAGAGCCACCAGCTGACAGCCCTTCACTCCCCTGGTGCATAAACCATCATGGCACCCTACCTGCAGGGGAGTAGCACCCAAGCCAGTTGTAGGCTGACCAGCCCCATGCTTTCCCAGAGCACAGACCATCCCAGCACCTTGCCCCCTGGAGAGAAGTGCCTAAGCCAAGCTTCAGACCAACCAGCCCCATGTTTCCTCTGAGTGAGGACCAGCCTGGTGCCCTGTCCCCAAGAAAGAAGTGCCCAAGCAAAGTCACAGGCCAACCAGCCCCATACTTTCCCTGGAGTACAAACCAGCCTAGGACCCTGCCCCAGGGGAGCAGTGCCCAAGCCAAGCTGCTGGTAGACCAGCCCCAGGTTTCCCTGGAAGAGAGACCAGCCTGGAGCCCTCTCCTCAGAGGAGCAGAGCCTGATGTAGGCAGATCAGCTGCACAAAACTCTGTGGCCTAAGCAACTGAGGTACTCACAGACATCACCAACATTCAGCTGAAGAAACTGTACAAAGGGTATACTACGGCACCTACTCAAAACAAAGCCAACACACCCTACCCAACTGATACACTAGAAGATATCTGAATTGAGCACAGTGATTCCCACATGTAATCTCAGCTACTCAGGAGTCTGAGGCAGGAGGGTCGCTTGAGCCTAAGAATTCAAAGCTGCAGTAAGCTATGATCACGCCAGTGTAATACAGCCTGGGCAACAGAGCAAGACCTCGTCTCTAATTAATTAATTAATAAAACAAAACAAAACACATCTCCTCCAGGTGAGGCTCTTTCTCCACAAAAGCCACTCAACAAAAATGGAAAAGGTGACTATTCTGCCAGATGTACAGATATAAATGCAGCAATACAAGAAACATGAAAAAAGAAATGAAACATGACACTACCAAAGAAATATAATAATTCCCCAGTCACCGACCTCCCAAAATGGAAATTTATAAATTGCCTGAAAATACAAAATGACAATCTTAAACTCAGTGAGATACAAGAGAATACATAGACAATTCGACAAAACCAGAAAAATAATTTATGAGCTGAATGAGAAATTCAATGAAGAAATGGATATCATTAAAAAGAATAGAACAGAAAACTTTGGAGTTGAAGAATTCAATGAATGAAATAAAAAATACCATAGAGAGTTTCACCAACAGATTAAATCAAAGAGAAGAAGGAATTTTTGGATTTCAAGACAAGTCTTCTGAAACAACCCAGTTAGACAAAAAAAGAAACAAGAAAGAAAAGAAAAGAAAACAGAATTTAAAAGAACAAAGAAAGCCTATAGGACTTATGGGACACATTAAGTGAACAAACATTCACATTATGGAAGTCCCAGAAGAAGAGGAGATAGGAAAAAGCATTAAAAATCTATTTAATAAAATAATAGCTGAAAACTTCCCAAGTCTTGGGAGACATATGTACATCTAGATTCAGGAAGCTCTAAGATTCTCAAATGGTTTCAACCCTAAAAAGTCCTCTCCAAAGGCACATTATAGTCAAACTGTCAAAAGTCTAAGAAAAAGAATTCTAATGCAAGAAAAAAGCATCAAGTCTCTTACACACTCTTTACACACTCTCAGCATTGGACAGATCACCTACATAATAAATCAACAAAGAAACATTGGATTTAAACTGCACTATAGATCAAATGGAACTAACAGACATGTACAGAACATTTCATTCAACAACAGCAGAATGCACATTCCTGTCATGAAAACATAGAATATTCTCCAGGATCTACCATATGCTAGGCCACAAAACAAGCCTCAACAAATTTTCAAACATCAAAATCATACAAGTATCTCTTCTGACCACAATGGAATATAACTAGAAATCAGTATTAATAGGAACTTTGAATAATGTACAATACATGGACAAAAAACATGTTTCCAAATGAACAATGGGTCAAGGAAGAAATCTTTAAGAAGAAAATTTAAAAATTTCTTGAAACAAATGAAAAGAGAAACACAACATCCCAAAACCTATGGAGATACAGAAAAAGCAGTACTAAGAGGGAAGTTTATAGCAAAAAACAGCTACATCAAAAAAGTAGAAAAAGTTCAAATAAATAACAATGCATCTCAAAAAACTAAAAAAGGACAAACCAAACCCCAAATTAGTAAAAGGAAATAAATAGTAAAGAACAGAACAGAAATAAACAAATTAGAGACTAAATGAAACAAAAAGTTGGGTTTTTAAAAAGATAAATAAAATCAACAAACCATTAGTTAGTTAGACTAACTAAAAAAAGAAAGAAGACCCAAATAAATAAAAATGAAGAAGACAACATTACAACTAATACCACAGAAATACAAACGATCATTAGAGACTATCAGGGACAACTATATGCCAACAAATTGGAAAACCTAGGGGAAATGGATAAATTTCCAGACACATACAAACTATCAAGACTGAACCAGGAATAAATGGAAAACCTGAACAGATCAATAATAAGCAATGAAATTAAACAGGAATAAAAAGTCTTCCAACGAAGAAAAGCTCAGGACCGGGTGGCTTCACTGCTAGATTCTACTGAACCTTTAAAGAAGAACTCTAAAAAGAATACCAATTCTCCTCACACTATTCCAAAAAAATGGAAGAGAATGGAATTCTTCTAACCCATTTTATGAGGCCAGCATTACCCTAATACCTAAACCAGACAAGAACACAACAAAAAACAGAAAACTACAGGTCAATATCCCTGATGAACATAAGTAGAAAAATCCTAAAAAAATACTAGTAACTTAAATCCAAAAGCATATCAAAAATTATACACCATACACCATGATCAAGTGGGAGTTAGCCTAGGGATGCAAGGATGGTTCAACATACACAAATCAATAAATATAATACATAACCGAACAAAGGACAAAAATCATATGATCATCTCAAAGTATTTGATAAAATTCAACATCCCTTCATGATAAAAATTATCAAAAAATTAGGTACAGAAGTAATGTGCCTAACATAATAAAGGCCATATATGACAAACCCACAGCCAACATCAAACCTTAAAGGGAAAAGTTGAAAGCTCTCCAAGAACTAAAACAAGACAAAGATGCCCACTTTCATCACTCTTATTCAATGTAGTACTGGAAGTCCTAAACCAGAGCAATGAAGCAAGAGAAAGAAATAAAAGGCCTCTAAATTGGAAAGAAGTCAAATTGTTCCTGTTCACAGAAAATATGATCTTATATATAAAAACACCTAAAGACTCCACCAAAAACTCTCAGAACTGATAGACAAACTCAGTAAAGTTGCAGGATACAAAATCAACATACAAAAATCAGTAGCATCTCTATAACCAACAGCAAACTAGCTGAAAAAGAAATCAAGGAAGCAATCTCATTTATAATAGCTAAGGAATACCTACGAATAAATTTAACCCAGAAGATGAAAGACCTCTATAATGAAAACTGTAAAGGACTGATGCAAGAAAATGAAGAGGACACACAAAAAATGGGATAACATCCATGTTCATGAATTGGAAGCATAAATATTATTAAAATGATCATATTACTCAAAGCAATCTACTGACTCAATGCAATCCCTATCAAAATACCACTGACATTCTTCAAAGAATTAGAAAAAAAAAATCTTCAAATTTGTACAGAACCACAAAAAATCCCAAATACCCAAAGCAATCATGAGGAAACAAAAAACAAGGCTGGAGGCATCATACTGTCTGACTTCAAAGTATACTGCAAAGCCATATTAACCAAAACAGCATGGTTCTAGCATAAAAAGAGACACATAGACCAATGGAACAGAACAGAGAACACAGAATTTAATCCAAGTATTTATAACCAACTAATTTTCAACAAAGGAACCAGGAACGTTCATTCATTGGTAAAAAGACAGTCTCCTCAACAAATGGTGCAGGGAAAATTGAATATCTACATGCAAAAAAAGAAAACTAGACCCCTATTTCACACCATACACAAAAATCAACTCAAAATAGATTAAAGACTTAAACGTAATACCCAAAACTATGAAACCACTAGAAAAAAAATATAGGAGAAATCCTTCAGGTTATTGGTCTGGGCAAAGCTTTTATGATTAAGACCTCAAAAGCACAGGCAACATAAGCAAAAATAAACGGGATTATATAAAACTAAAAAGCTTCAGCACAGTAAGCAATTAAGAGTGAAGAGACAACCTGAACAATGGAAGAAAACATTTGTAAACTATTCATTTAATGAGGGATTAAAATCCAAAATCTACAAGGAATTCAACTCTATAGCCAAAAAATAAATAATGCAATTAAAAAATTGGCAAAAGATCTGAATAGATAATTCTCAAAAGACTTACAAATGGTCAAGTATACGATAAAACGTTCAACATCACTAATCATCAGGGAAATGCAAATCAAAGCTACAATGAGATATCATCTCACCACAGTTAGACGGCTATCATCAAAAGGACAAAAAATAACAAATGTTGATGAGAATGCATAGAAAAAGGAACTCTTACACACTGTTGGTGGGAATACAGATTTCTACATTCATTATGGAAAACAGAGTGGAGGTTCTTTAAAAAGCTGAAAATAGAACTACCATATCATCCAGCAATCCCACTACTGGGTATATATCAACAGGAAAGAAAATCAGTATGTTGAAGAGATATCTGCACTTCCATGTTTATTGCAGCACTTTCACAATGCCCAAGATATGGAATCGACCTAAGTGTCCATTAGCAGAAGAATGGATAAAGGAATTATGGACTACGCAATGGGATACACTTCAGGACTGCAGCCACTAAAAAGAATGAAATCCTGTCATTCGTGGCAACATGGATGAGCCTGGAGGACATTATGTTAAATGAAATAAGTCAGGCAGAGAAAGATAAATACCACATGTTCTCATTCATATGGGGAAGCTAAAAAAGTTGATCTCATAAAAGTAGAGGGTAGAATAATGGTTACTAGAAGCTGAGAAGAATGAGGGGGCTTAGAGAGAGATTAGTTCAGGGATACAAAATTATAACTAGATAGGAGGAATAAATTCTAGAGTTCTATAGCAGCGGTCCCCAACCCTTTTGGCACCAGGGACCGGTTTTGTGGAAGACAATTTTTCCACAGATGGAGAAGGGGTGGGGATGGTTTCGAGATGATTCAAGCACATTACATTTATTGTGCAGTCAAACCTCTCTGCTAGTGATAATCTGCATTTGCAGCTGCTCCCCAATGCTAGCATCACCACCTCAACTCCACCTCAGATCATCAGGCATCAGATTCTCTTAAGAAGTGTGCAAGCTAGATCCCTCATATACTCAAAGTTTACAGCAGTTTTCATGCTCCTAGGGGAATCTAATGCTGCTGCTGATCTGACAAGAGGCAGAACTCTCATTAACTGCTGGTAGAACTACAAGTTGGCATAACCCCTTTGGAAAACAGTTTGGTAGTTTCTAACAAAATTAACTGTACATTTACCATATGACTCAGTAATTTTATTCCTATTCATCCAAGAAAAATGAAAACACATGTCCATAAAAAGATTTATACACAAAGTATAAATACCTATATTCATAATCTTAAAATGAAAACAACCAAAATGTTTATCAGCAGATAAGATATAATAAATTATAGCATATTTGTACAATGGTATACTACTCAGCAATAAAAAGGAATGAACTGATACATGAAACAACAATGGATGAATTTCAAAATTATTATGCTAAACAAAAGATTCCATTTCTATGAAATTCTATAACAGACAAAACTAATCTACTGTGATAGAAATCAGATCAATTGTTGCCTGGGGACAGGTGGTGCTTGCCAGCACTGGGGACGAGAAAATTTTCTAGGAAGATGGAAATGTTTTATATCTGATTATAGTGATGGCTACAAGGATGCATACATTTGTCAAAAGTCATTGACCTGGACACTGAAGTATGACTTTTACTGCATATAAATTATACCTAGTAAAGTTTTCTTTTTCAAACGAAGCAGTACAAATATGACAATTAAAGAAATTGTCTCATTCCTCATCTAACACCTACATATTTCAAACTGTCAACCTTGGGAATGAGAAAAGCCAAAGACAGGAATTTATTGTAGCAGCCATGAAAGAATACCAAAAATGAAAGTTTCAAATAATTTGGGGGCCACTAAGGCCATTTATCCTGCCTTTTGTCTTTCATAAGCTATGTTCCCCACAGAAAATTCGTTAGAATTAGCTTGATTAAATTCAAATGAGATAACCCTAGATTTTTATGTAAATAAAATAGGCTATCATAAAAAAAAAAATCATAGATGCAGAATGGCCCCATCATTTGTATTATCCAAGAAGTGACAGGTCCTGACAGTTTACTGCTTTTTTTTTTTATTGAATAAATTTGTTATTATTGTGGTATGGTGCTTCCACTGATAATCCTGTTCATTCTCAGAGAACTATACTGAAAATTTCTTACTCATAATAGCTATATTTTCGTTTCTTTTTATGAGCTGGTAGTCTTAAAATTTTTTTTTTATTTCAAAATATTAAGGGGGTACAAATGTTTTTGGTTACATGGATCACTTTTGTAACGCTTGAGTCACAGCTATAAGTGTGCCTGTCACCCAAATAGTGTTCACTACACCTGTTAGGTAGGTTTTCGTCTTTCCCCTCCTCTCCCTCTCCCCTGCTTTATTTCCACTGAGTTTTACTTCCCTCTGTGCACATATACACTCATCGGTTAGTTCCAACAGTTTACTGCTTTCTAAGAAGCGTGATAAAGACAACTCATATAATACCAAAGGGCATATGGCTGCCTGGAGCATCTTTCTTTTTCTCTAAGACTCATTCCCACAGTGAGACCAGCAGTCAAATGATGGGTATATTGGAAGTTCATCTCCCCTCAGGGTAATCAATCCTCTTTTGTACTGAATTCCTTAACCTCTCAATCACTTATTGAATAAAATACTATGCACTTTCCATGCTCTTGCCCACAAATTTTCTTAATTTGGCTACTGGTTAATGCTAATGTGACTGAAGCCATTAGATAGATTACAATAAATTTGATGAAATGGATCCTCATATAAAACCAAATTACCTTTCACTTGGGATATTTTAACCCTAATAGGAAATACGCATTAGATGTTCAATTACTTTAACTGAAAGCATTTTTCCCCTTATTCTTATGTTACCAAAAGCCCAGGTCACAAAGAACTGCTGAAAATTTTCAATGTCTTCTCATTCCCAACTATACTGTGGAAAGGAGAATTAACAATCAGAACTGGAGAGTTGGAAGAGAATTTCAAGATCTTGTCATTTAGCAGTTCATAACTACTTGATAAGATCAGGTATCAAAATCAACTGTAAGATATAATTTGTTCCTACAAATAATTAAAATACTGTGAATGTTTTGACTAATGTTTGTATAATTTAGGTTACACTCAAAGTTATTCCTGTAACAACCTCACTCTTACCCACTTGCATTCTGAGAAAGGAGTTACAGCTCACTGGGAAGCAAGAGAGAGGCTCACATATAACCTGCAGGCTATCTTTTCTATGCTGCATTCTGAGGTGTGCCAGGTACACCAGAAATAGTTGCGGCAACTACAAAATCCAATTAAAATTAAACCATTCTAATTATTTTGTCTTCCATCAAAATCTAAGTATGCTGATGGGAACATGTTCACACATATAACCTAACATATGCTTTGTGACAGAAATAGGTTAAGAAACACTGACCTACTCCAATCACTTCATTTTAAAGACAAGAGAACAGGTTCAGGGTTTTACGCAATCACAACTAAAGAGAGCTCGAGGCACTGGGATGCTTGTCTAGATATGCATGACTTCCAAGATGTTCTTCCTCTGACATCCCACTGTCTTTTGGGCACTAATTCTGAAAGATATTTCAAGTTTTAATTCAGCTATTATTCTCTGCATGTGCAAAACTTTTAAGCCTTTTAAAACATTCAAAAAACAGTAACAATGAGGAAAACTATAAAATCATTATACGATAAAGATTTTTAAATTCAGCATTTATAATTCAGTTTACTAGAAACACATATTATGGGTGAGATAGATTAGTATACCAAGATGGATATGATATTGTCCCTTCTCTCAAAGTGTTTGCAGTCTCCTGAGTGAAACAAGATGTTTACAACTAAAATGCATAATACCATATATTTAATACTAATAATATCTCAAAATAGATTATATTATACAGCACATAGAAGAAAAAAGACTACTTTTGGCTAGGGAAACAGGATGTTATAGAATGGATGGTATATAACCTAAGCTTTAAAAAAATAGAATTTCACCTAGCAGAAATGCAGAAGGGAACATTATAGGCAGATGCAAAAAACAGCAAAAGTAAAGGAATTGAGCAGGGAAATAGAGAGCTATCCAGGAAGTGATGAAAAATCCAGACTAACTACAGCTATGCTTGCATGGGAGAGCAGACACAGAGAGAGAAGACAGGGGAGAGGGCAGATACTAGAGACGGGAAAGGAGAAAAGAGAGACAGCGAGAGAGAGAGAGAGTAGTGAGAAATAAAATTGGAAAGGAAAGATAAGGCCAGTCCACTGTGTCTTGAAGGTTGAGGTAAAAAAATCTAGGGTTGGATGGGGAATAACTAAAAAGCAAAGCATTTACATAATCAGATCTTGTGACGATAACTACGTCACTTGGGAGAAGGAATTACAGTAGGGAGAAATTTTAAAATGAAGATTAGTTGGCTTTATAATAATCCAAAAGACATTATAAGGCCTGACGTAGGGCAATGGCAGTGGAAATGGAAAGGAGGTAGTAAATACAGAAGTGGAATCAAATTGCAAACATGGACAACTAATGTAGAAGACAAAAGAAAGTCAGGGGAAGAGACGGATTTGGGGGTTTAAGCTTGCTGGAAGAGGATATTAGCCATGTGAGAATAAAAAGATAAGAGGCTAGAGGCTTAGAGGGATGACCAATGGTTTTGTTTGGGATAGAACAAAGTATTTTTCACTAAATGGTGTCTTTTATGTCTGTTGTATGATATAAAATGCTGGCATTTGAAATATCTTCAGTTGACAAGTGTGGGGGAAAGGATATACCTCTATATTATTGGTGGAAGTATAAATTGGTTCCACTTCTTTTGCAGGCAATTTCACACAATCTATCAAAATTTTAAACGCACACAGTTCTTTGACTAGAAATTCCATATTGCAGAATTCATTTTACAGATAATCTCACATATGTACACTAACACTTTAAAAGTATATATATACAGTATTATTTATGAACAACCAAAACAGAGAAGAACCTCAATGTCCACCAATAACAGGTGGTTAAAGAAATGATACCAAATAAGATACAATGGTATTCTATGCAACCTTAAAAAAAAATGAATCAGCTTTATAAGTGAAAAAAGCAAGGTTCAAAAGAATATGTATGATATGCAACCGTGTAAATGAAAAATAGATATGCCCATACATGCTTGTTTGTGCACAGATTATCTTTGGAAGCATACTTCTGAGACTGGTAATAGTGTATGGAGAGGGAGCTAGGAGATTGGAAATATCATGGCAGAAAGACTTGAAAAAAAAAAAGTGCATGTATTGCCTATTCCACAATTAAATTGAAAGTCAATTGATGAAGTAAATGTTTTCTCCACCTATGGCTGCCCTCTACTGGAAAGGTCAAATAAAAGGGTCAAAGGTATGCAACCAAAAAGGGCACAGAAAAGTCAGAAAATTGGTAAACCAACTATGAATAAACTGACAGATTATACTCCTTGAAAGTCATTCTACCCAAACCAAATGATGTTAATAAAGAAGGCTTTGTAAAAACACTATAGATAAAATTGAGTATCATAGACCATAATATAAGTCAGGCAAAAATTTGATTAATTCTGTGCCAGATTTTCACATATTCTTTTCTCCATCAATTAAAAGCACTTATATAAATGTAAAAGAAAAATACAACTGAAAAGCAATTTATTTAACAAGAACTAAAAGGTAATAGAGAACTTGAAGTTAATAGGATGGCAGGTTTTATTTTCATCATTTAAATTTTTCTTTACTCTTAGCACAATGATAGTATAATAAATTAAAAATTAGAAAGAGGAAGAGAAAAATACAATTAGCAATTTTTCTACTAAATGACAAAGAAAGTTATGTACATCTATGAGACTGAAAGAATTTTGATATGAAATGGACAATATTTTCAAATTCTGTGATTTAAATGTTTATAAATGCATCTTCACATATTTTATATATTTAATAAAAAGTATAAGGCTGCTTAAGTTTATAATATAATCCTGTTTTCAAATCCTAACTCCTATACCAAAATTAACTTTCAAAAGAGTTTTCAAAGTTCCATACAACTTTAAACTTCATTATAGTTATAAGTATATTAGAGAACTAATCAGTACTTAAAAAGTAGAGCTCAATTAAACATTAA
Source organism: Indri indri (assembly GCA_004363605.1). Classification (NCBI taxonomy): domain Eukaryota; kingdom Metazoa; phylum Chordata; class Mammalia; order Primates; family Indriidae; genus Indri; species Indri indri. The sequence continues at coordinate 14,563 of RJWJ010019589.1, read as the reverse complement.
GGTAAATTACCATTCTTTCTGGCTGGGCATGGTGGCTCATGCCTATAATCCTAGCACTCTGGGAGGCCAAGGTGGGAGGACTGCTTGAGGCCAAGAGTTCTGAGACCATTCAGAGCAAGAGCCCGACCCCCCATCTCTACAAAAAAAATAGAAAAATTAGGCAGGCTTAGTGGCATGCACCTGTAGTCTCAGCTACTCAGGAGGCTGAGGCAGGAGAATCACTTGAGCCTAGGAGTTTGAGGTTGCAGTGAGCTGTGATGATGCCACTGCACTCTAGCCTGGGCAACAGAACAAGACTCTGTCTCAAAAAAAAAAAAAAAAAATCACCATTCTTTCTAACTGAATGAGTAGATCTTATTCCCTTTTTCTGCAGATAAAGATCAAGCTTACATAGGTTAAATACAAATATGGCTACCTGAAAAACTAATGGGTGAGAATACACAGAACGAAGAGGCAGAATAAGACACAGTTTGGTATCCATATAATAAGAAGTCATGGCAGTAAAACAGGTCAAAGGAAGACATCCACAGAGAAAAAGAGTAAAGAGATCCAGAAATGACTAAAATTGATGAAGCAAGAGTTAGGGGTAAGGAAGGAAAAGACTGAATAGAGGGAGTGATTATAGTTAGTGGTGACAAGGCCAACTCCAGGGCTCTGTCCTCTCACTTGATGGCTTGGCAAGTTAGTTAACTGTTCTTAAGGGTAAGTGTCCTTATCAGCAAAAAGAGAAAAATATTTAAATATTTCATCTCAGGTATACTGCATGGTGTCTGACACATAGTATAGTTGGATATGTTAAATATTAGTTATTACTACTATTATTAACAGCAGAAGTTGAAGAAATACACTTTGATGGTGTTACCCAAACTAAATCTAAGAGGAAATTTTAATTGAAGAGATATCTGGTATAGAATGCTCCAGAAGTCAAGGTGTTGCTTATAACTTATTTCCTTGAGATGTGATAGTTAATGTCCTAATTGCTCTAGAAGCCAAAGCAGATTGAGATGAAGAGAAACCAGATCTTTCTGTCACATTCAACAAAATTGGAGTCTGTAGTTTGGTTATTAGGTGTAATATGCCTAACTGTTGTGTGCCATTTACAGGTCAAAAATGCCTTAAACCTCAAGGGAGTTTTCTTCTTAGTTTTGAAAACTAGTAAGTGGACCCCTTTATATTTTCCTAAAAACACTGCATTACCAAAGAAGAAAAGTATGTAAATGTCACATAAACATGAAAAACATACTCAGCCTGTCTAGTAAACAGAGATTTCATTAGGAATTAGATTAACAATCTACTAATCAGCAAAGTGCAATAATGGGAACTCTTACGGCAAAGGTCTTAAAAATGTGAAAATTTACCTAGCAATTTCACTTCTAGGTTTTTATTTCATAGAAACAGCCAGGGTTGTACACAAAAATTTATCCATAAGGATGTTCCCGATGGCATATATAATAGCAAACAAATAGTGAAAACAAGCAACATACATTTCAAAAATAAATTAGTGAAATAAATGATAGTGTATTCACATGTCAAAATACTCTGCAGCCATTTAAAGTCATGTTGTAGAAGAATTTAGTAGCACAATGAAACCATTCAATACAGATTTTATTTAAATTTAAAAAGTAGGTAATCTTTTTCATAAATTTCTTGGTTCTTTTCAACTATTAGAAAGATTTCAATAAATTAAAAAATAAGGATATTCTAGACCCATGAAAAAAATACAACCACAGATATATAAGCTGAAATGCACACCACTGGACTGCAAAGAAAGCTTCATGTTAGAGTGGGAAATAAAGATGCCAGGTAGGGAGAAGCCAGATTTCAGAGGGCCTCGAAGGACAAGCTTTAGGCTTGATGCTCAAGGCCTTCTTGAGCAGAGAAATCACACAAGAGAAATGTTTTAGAAAGATCAATCTGGAGAAGTACGTAAGAGAGTGAGTAGTGATGGAAGAAGCAAAAAGGCTGTGAAGCAACTATGAGAGTAATGAAGACCTGGATTGCTATCTCACCTATGGTAATAGGTACGCAAGGGCAAACCCAAGAGATATTTAATATTTTGAAGTATTCTTTGGAAACTCTTACTGTAAAGTCTCAAAGTCTTAATAGCAATTTCAAGGAGCCCTAGAGTCTGGGGGAATCAGGAGCTGTTTGTAATCTAGAAGGAAAAGGACAGGTGGAGAGGCCCTGGGTGTTAGCGGAGGAGCTGGAGCCCTTAGTTGGATAGATTTTCTGGGACAAGCATCAGTGCAATCTCTACCCACTCTGATGTGTTCTGGCACCTTTACAGGTAAGTGCTGGCCTGCCACAGGGTCTCTAACAGCTAACAAAGTATGCAAGTTACTGATTCCTGGACTCATTTTTGTCATATAAGCTTTAGGCAGACCAATCTAACCACTTAATACCTAAAGAATGTTTTGATTGCTCACTATGTAGCTATGTAAATATTGTAAAATTCAGTTACTCCCTCATATACTTCATCTACGCATTGGAGGAGTGAATACCCAACAAATATTTCCATATCATTTTCAAAGCAGCCTTTCTTCTGATAAGACTTCTTCACAATTTAGAACTTGTTGACACACTCAACACTGCAGATAAGGTTGCAGTTAAAAATATTTCATTCTTTAAAGAGGACCAGTTCCTCTTCCTTCGCTCCAAAATAAAACCTCAAAAAATAAAAAAAGAAGCATCCATGAAAAATGTCTAGCTTTCTTTCCTGTTATCGGCATTCTCCTCATACAGCGAAGCCCAGTTAAAGAAGCAGACTCAATTGTAGACATTCCCTGAAACACAAGCTCAAGACATAACAATACCCACCCTCATAGTGTTGATGAAGGGAGGTAATATTTGTAAAATGCTTAACACATTTTGCACAAATGAGGGTCAGGTAGAGGGATTTACTTCCCCTGACAAGTAGAGACTGATAAAATTTTCTCTTCTACCTCTATGTAACACCTTGGCTTCCTCAGTGATAAGACCACACTTCTCATAACTTTAATTTGCCTTCTACTTGTTCCCTCTATTTCTTGGAGAGCTGTCTGCCTGCTATTCTTTCTTTCGCTTTCTGGTCTTAAAGAATAAAAATTTAAAATGTACAAAAACCAAAAATAGACCCTTCAGAGGCTTACTTCTAAGTAGAAATCTTATTTATGTAGATATAAATAAATTAACCTTATTTATATAGATATATATTATAATAAAAGTCTCCTTTAGTGAGCATATTATGTTAAACCGTCTCTTAATATTGTGGAAACATAGGAAATATTAGAAATTTTTAAAAAACCCAAATCCTATTATTTCTTTAACTTTTTAAAAAGTACACGTATCATAAACACTATACTAGAACAGAAGATTCTTCATCCAATGAACATAAACTGGACCTCAACATAATTTTCTGATTTATAGTGTCAATAATTAGTCCCATTTTACACTGAAAACCACAACATTTGAAAATGGCTTTAAAAGTTTTTTACAGCAATATTCTAAAAGGCTACAAGATGAATTAGCTATTTCACAGAACCATCTCTAGAATGAGACGACATATTCTGCAATTTCCATAGGAGGAGCCAGGGCTGCTGCTGCGTCTGAGAGAAGAAAAGAGGAAAGCCTCTGCTTCCTGACTTAAAGAAAGAATTCAAATACCTATATATTTTGAAATCTAATCATTTTAAACCCTAAGAAAACCCTATCAACCTTTTTTTTTTAAAGTGCCATTACGCAGTTAAATCATCATCTCTGAGGGCTTGCATGTCTTGCTCCCTTTTCTCCTACCCCATAGACACCCTGGCCTCTCCCAGGTCAATAATATCTACTATAGAACAGTAATAAATACAGAGCTCAGGTATTTTTAAATTATCGTTTCGTATACTTACTCATGAGAATGCTCTGCTTCTTGATTTTAATTTCAAATGCAGATGTGTAGAATATTTTATGCCTTTCTCTAAAAAAAAACAGCTCATAAAAACTAAATTAAGTTACTTTTTACTTCTATTAAATATAATCCTCACTGGGTTTTGTTTCCTGTAAGGTTAATGGATTTTTGGCAGAAAGTATCATTCACCACTTCTGGATTATATATTAGGATACAGAATTAAATAATCTACCCTCACATTCAAGAATTAACCAACTTAAAATCAGTAACAATTGTGAAAGGCACTGTGGGAGATAAGAAGTATAAAACAAGAACTGCCCTTAAAATGTTTACCTATATTCTTTATTATCCAAACCTAAGGTACACTCTCAATAACGTAGCAAGATTTCAATTTTCTAAAAAGAAAAGCATCAGACTCATGGGATCCACACTTTGCTTTCAACCTCACAAAAATCCTGCCTGCTGCAACACAGATTACAGTTACGCAAAAAGTAAATCTGACAATGTTCCTTCCCACTGGTCATTGATAAGCATCCTCTAATTACGTTATAACCAGTAAGAAAGGGACAAGAGAGGTAGAGAAAGAAGGGGTGAGGGGGAGAGAGAGAGAGGGAGAGAAAAAGAGAAGAATGAGAAATAAAAGAAATGGTATCTTTTTTGAGTTGTCTATTCTAAGGTAATCAGGACCAAAGTTTAAGAAGAAGAAAACATGAATTTTTCTTATGCTGAAAGGAATACTTAGTAACTTAAAGAAATACATGGAAAGTTAGTCCAAATAAAAAATTTTTAGACCTAAACAAGTGTGGATCTCTGTAGACCACCTAAGACTCTGACCAGCTAAATCAGTGCCAAGGTAAGGTCAGTGACTCCAAACAGATCTTCCTTTTTGGCATTTTAAACAGTTTGAAGAACATATTAAGAGAAGAAACTCCTCAACACTGGGCCAATGATATGCTTACAACCTCCTTCACCCCACCATTTGAAGCAAATAAAAGAGTCTCTATCACCCCATCCTTCTCCTTACACTGGTTAATAGAATTCAGAACTAGAATTTCCCAACACTTACACTTCCTGCCCTTTGGTTTCAGAATAATTTGAACGTGAAAATATCCACCTCAATTTGTTTAAAATGCTGGATGCTTGTTTGCACTGCTGTTTTCTCGAGGAAGACAGTGAGTAGTCATTTGAGTTGCTGCCACTGCTTTTTCTGGGCCAGTTCTAAAAGATAGGAAGCTGACAGTAGACAAGAAGAAACCTGTTTTTAATCATCATGCTTTGTTGCAACCTGATGAGCAGTAAGAAGTTGAGTGCCATATTTAGCCAGGTCCTTTCCCTGTTCTTTAAAAAGCTTATGACTTCGTCCTCATTTGTAAAGTCTCAGCATGCTTCCTTCTTTTACAACCTTTTGTGAAAACTGCAATGGAAAAGCTACCTCATGGCACTTTATATAACTTTCGTCCTCTCAGGAGTTTTGCCATCTCTAACATTTTGGCTTTTGAACCAAAGATCCACCTTATGCTTAGTCTCCTTAGTTTTTTTTGTTTGTTTGTTTTTAATTCCAACTTGTTTCTCCAGAAGAGGGCTATTCTCTCTACTTACATGTTGAAAACACTGTTTTAACATTAATTTTCAAATTAAATATTGGCTCAAAGTTGCAGACGAGCTCTGCAAGTTTTCTAAAGATTTGCAGATCAAGCCAGAGAAGTAGAGTCTGCTTTGCTTTTGTGGAGAAAGTGATACAGACAAACTGGGAAACTACTACTTAGTTAAAGATTCCAAATCCCAAATCTTACTGAAAATATTTGGAGCTTGAATTCCATTTTTCTCCCCATCTAAGAAAAAGTTGGTATTAAAAGACTATTTGTAAATCTCCTAATATTTCTCAGTCATCAAATATCTTTTCCAAAACAGCATTCTGATCAGTGTAATACAAATGGATCACCAATTAAATTCCACCCAAGATATTCCTGTATTAAAATTCAAAGGAGAGTGCTTGGCTAACTGCATTTTATGATCTGCCAAACCCCAAACATTTGAAAACAAATAGTAACTCTACAATGTTTTGCCAAGCCCCCAAAAACCAATCACCACCCCTCTTTCAGAATATCTTCATGTTTCTGAACGCCTTCTATTTACGCTTCATAGTTTAAGTCTTTCAGTGTCAAAGGTCAAGAACCACCAACCAGAGAATTAATAAAACTGAAGCTCTAGGTAAATAAACTTCAGACTCCTAAGCTCTGTTAGAAAGATTCACACATACTTCATCTGTTGAGAGAAGATTTTTTTTTTCCATTCAAAGAGCATTTTAGCCTTAAGATTACCTTTAATTCAGCAAGGATCACCTACATTCTGACTCTTGTGGTTATTAGAGCAAATCATGGGGTGTTGAGAACTTGGCTTCCTCCATCTTAATAAAACAGTTCAAGTCCAAGAGGCAGTTAATCCCTGGAAGGCTTTGTGATCCCATCCCTGACATGTTTGATAAATATGGAAATTGTAAAGTGTTCTGACTTGTTAAAATTTTTCAGCCTGTTTAACATGCTCTTTGGCCCCAACACGCACAAAGTGCTGACTTGGCATGCCTAGGAGCCTCCATCGCCTTCTCTATTGTGTATACATTGACAACCCCTGAAGCATAAATAAGTCACACTTCACAAAGAAATGTTTATTCTACACTTTAAGAGGGACTCTCCTTTTCTCAAGGAAACAAAAGTATGGCAGAGGGGAGGGAAGAAGGGTGTGTACAAAAAAATGTGGCAAACGGAAAAAAACCTCAATTCTAAATGATTGCAAAATTGAAGACCATAAAAATAAAATCTGGGTTGGGGAGAGGCGTGTCTATAGTTGGCTAATAAACAAATCTTTGAGTCTGAAATTACTATGGTTAAGAAACAACTATTTCTCTTTGTTTCTTGCTTTACAAAATATAATTCATAATATAGTTTTCTTTCAGTACCTCCTATAATTCAAATGAGTTAACTCCCCTTTAACACTATTCAAAGTTAAGAAAACGAATACAATTATGACCTGTATCCGGCCACCAGTGAGCAAGAAAGCAAGCTCTAGTCTCATGAATAGGCCCAACTTCTACTCATCTCAAATAACCAATCATCTTGGCGATTGAATAAACAACTACATAAATATCAAGAAAGAGGGCCTAGCACTCTGGAAGGCCGAGGCGGGCGGATTGTTTGAGCTCAGGAGTTAAGAGACCAGCCTGAGCAAGAGCGAGACCCCGTCTCTACTAAAAATAGAAAGAAATTAATCAGACAACTAAAAAACTATATAGAAAAAATTAGCTGGGCATGGCAGCGCATGCCTGTAGTCCCAGCTACTAGGGAGGCTGAGGCAGTAGGATCGCTTGAGCCCAGGAGTTTGAGGTTGCTGTGAGCTAGGCTAACGCCACAACACTCACTCTAGCCAGGGCAACAGAGTGAGACTCTGTCTCAAAAAAAAATAAAAAAAAGAAAGAAAGAGGGCCTGTAACTGTACAAACCAGGGGCAGTGTTTAGAAACCCTGCGGACATAGGATTCAAAGGGAAACTCTATGAAGAAATCACAAAGACTGATGACGCACTGGAATACTTCAGAATCTAAAGCCAGCTATGTTCATCAGTCATAGACATTCTGATAATCCCAGATCCAACCATCAAATTCCCAACACCTTCACCATTTCCGGATTGTCTTTATGGGGTCTCCTAAGGCTGCTGCTTATATGAAACTTACAATTATGAGAGCAAGAGCAAAAGTGAGAAGCAGAAGCATGCATGGTAGGACAGAAACAGAGGCCTCATGGATGCAGAGGTAGGCACATCTTAGCAGAAAGAAAAGCAAGCAGTAAAATAGCTGAGTGGCAAGAACTGGAGAGAGAACAAAAGAAGCCAAGAGTCAGGATGGCATACATACTATTAAAACCATCCCGGAAGAGCTGAGAATTAGCTGTAGACTTGCGAACAGTTCTCAGGGCTTATAGGTTTGGGAGAGGCAGGAAAGAACAACCAGGTCATTCCAAAGGGCAAGAACTTGCTCTGTGGCTGCCGAGGAAGGAAACAAGGATAGACGAGTGAAAATGTTGACCCTCAGCCTAGTCTTGGTACCCCAATTAAGGAAAGTGGACAAATGATGACTTTAGGAGAGAAAAATAATCAAAATGATTGAGAATATTATCTCCTACCTTCCCATCAACACCAAATTTCTCAAAAATAGTTGTAGCTCAGAACAGCACAGCATGAAGCAAATAACACTGCATAGAGAAAAGGAGACCAGCCCAACCAACGACCAAGTCATCCATTTTCTCTTACGGGAGGCAGAACGCCCAAAATTCTACTTCTGTGCTTCTCAAACTTTAATGTGCATGAGAATCACCTGGAGGAGCTTGTTAAAATGCAGATTCTGATTCAGAAGGTCTGGAGTGGGTCAGAGATTTTGCATTTCCAGCAAGCTCCCAGGTGATACCAATGCTGCTGCGAGGAACAAGGGTTAATATGGATCTTGGTCAGGTAAGTTTTAGTTTGCCTTATGACTTTGCAGAAGTTACTTGACTTCTCTGAATTCTCAGTTTTCTCATTTATTAAATAGAGATATCAATGGTTAACTCATAACATTGATGTGAGGAATCAACAAAACTATGTAGCCTAATGCCCAGCTATTACCATCGCTAGCATAATTATTTCCCAGAGATGGTACACATAGCATTGATGGTACAAGGAAAAACTTTTTAAAATTATGATTGTTAGACTCTGTCTCAAAAAAAAAAATTATGATTGTTAGACAATATTTTAACAGGTATTAGAAAAAAACATAACTGTCACCTTAAACTAAGATTTCATGAGTACTATCACTTAGAATAAAGCTAACTTTAAAAGAAAAGTCAATTTAAAAAATTACTAAGTAAATAAAAGTATAAGAAGTACATAGGTATGACAAAAATAAAAAGGATGATATTCAACTGACTAAAGTTTGGGAAACATCAATTAAAGCAGGGTTAACAAGTTCGTTGAAGGCAAGGGCTTGACCAGATTATCCTGTTATAAGGAGCATGTGTGTGATACAGTGCTAAGCACATTTCAATACCTTCTGGTCTTTCAAGTCTCAGAAGCCACACTTTAACCAAATAATATTCATACTCATAGATATAGGATAACTATGCTATTACGAACCATCAAGCTATCCACAAGATTACAGAAAACAAATTCTGTTGAATACAGCTATTTTCCTCTTTGATACTTAAATTAACCAATCTAAACTACCTACCAACAGTGGGTAAACAATAGGATTATTCCCCCAAGAAAAGGAAAGCTATGATTTCACAGATCCCTTATTATGATATTTCTTTTACCACAAAAGTTTTGTAAGGTAATTTGTGGTCAAAGGGATGTGAATAATTGAATACTTTATAATCGAATTTGTCATACCCTTTAACAGCAACCTTCAGAGCAAACAGGAAATCTGGGGTCAAATACGAGTGGAAAAGAGGCATCTTGTGAGCAGCATGGTTTTCAAAAGAGAACTATAAAAAGCTTCCTGATGTATGTAGCATTTGATGTCTGATATACTGGAAGCAACATATCATACTTATAATTCTGTAGAAGGCTGAAGATTTTGTTCTAGTTAATGAATAAAAAGAAAGTGAACACAGACTTATGTCAGAGCTTCACTCATTCATTTGTCCATGATGTGAACCACTTCTTCAGTGAATTGGATAACAGTTTTGAAACACTGTAATAAAAGAATATTTTCTCAAGTTTTTTGTTATTCATAGCATAATGGTTACAGGCATGGCACACTTCTAAGTTTAATATGCTTTTTAACATTTTCTCCATCATTTTAAGTCTAGACAATTAATAAAACAATAAATCGAGCCCTGATTTGTTGTGTTTGCTGAGTTCCATGATATTAATAGTTCTACCATGGCTGATTTGAAGCTGTCAACATGGTGTCAGTGAACACACAGTTGTGAAGAGATGGACAGTAATTATATACCACTATAAAGTATTTCCAATACAGATGACAAGAGATACAAATAACCTCAAGAGCATAGATAATAATAAAATGTAGTAAAAAATAGTTATGAAGTATTAAGTTTTGAGTACTTCTTATTTTTGTTTTTAAATAATTGTACTTTCGGTAGGGCATGATGGCTCATGCCTGTAATCCTAGCACTCTGGGAGGCCGAGGCGGGTGGATTGTTTGAGCTCAGGAGTTCGAGACCAGCCTGAGCAAGAGCAAGACCCCATCTCTACTAAAAAAATAGAAAGAAATTAGCTGGACAACTAAAATATATACACATATAAAAAATTAGCTGGGCATGGTGGCGCATGTCTGTAGTCCCAGCTACTCGGGAGGCTGAGGCAGAAGGATAGCTTGAGCCCAGGAGTTTGAGGTTGCTGTGAGCTAGGCTGATGCCATGGCACTCTAGCCCAGGCAACAGAGTAAGACTCTGTCTCAAAAAAATAAATAAATAAATGTACTTTTATATAGTTTAATTTTTACTGATAACCAGCCCACAAAACTTATAAAAATTTAATCATTAGATCTTGGGAGCTGGTAGGAGCTGGTTCCAGCACATCATTGGCCATGAACCACATCCCACACATTGTTGCTAATACCACCAGATTTACATATCAATTTTGAGTTTTCTAAGTTAAAATCTCTGGCATGAATGTGGTAAATTTTGTATGTTAAAGAAACAACGAAAATAAACCTACAGATATTATAATACAATTTGTATATTTTACATAGCCACATTTGTAGTTAACAATGGAAAATTTATGAAATATATCTGCCCTAAAGCCTTGAAGAAATCAAATAATAAAGCACCTTTGCATCTTGTGGGGCGGCGGTGGTGGGGGGCAGTGCAGAATGTGGGCAATGGATATTTGGGGAGAAAAAAGACATCAAGCTAAGAATAAAAATATCTGCACTGATTTTCACAAATAAAACTGGTCAGAAAAACTTCATTTGTTAAGGGAACCAAAAATAAAAGAATGGCTACTTATAACTGAATCATAAAGATTCTTTCTATGAGACAAACAACTACCACAGTATAAATGCTTTAGATGTCATCATTACATGCCAATACCAACTTTTTAATTTGTAAAAGATAAAAGAGGAAATTAGAAACAAATCTAAAGCTATTTCACTAATCCCTCTAGCCAAAGCAAACTACTCAGAGAATTAGAGAATTTATTCCACAAAATAGTCATTTATGGTGTTAACTAGTACTTTTAAAGATTTTCAAAAACAAATCTGCATCGCCCCGGTAAATCTTTGAAAAACTAAAAGCAGTTAAGTTGCACTTAGTCCCTTGGAAAAGTTCAGTTAACCAGTTTATATTAAAAGGATGAAATTCAACTACCTTCTCTTTGCCAAAAAATATGCTCGCGTGAATGACTTTCCAAAACCTACTGTAAAATGCTACGGAATTGTTTATTTCAAAAGTAAGTCTTCAAAGCTCAGAGAAATGTACAGCACACACATTGTTTATCTCTACAAGATGGAGCATATGGAAAAATTTATAACTGTCAAATGTTATTACACTGCAAAACAAACGTGGAAGAACACAACGGGATAAATATAGTGAAGACTCGTTCACAAATTGGAAATGCTGGAGGCACATGAAAGATTTTACAAAAATTGCAATGTTTAAGACATTGGCAGGACAGTGCTGTTAACCTGTGCTTTGTAAGAAGATTGTACACAATAGTTCAACTGTTCCCTTTGAATTATAGCACAGGTTCAGGCATGCAGGTTAATTTGAGAGGCAGCCCTTTAAGAAAAGAAGGCAGAAAAACAATTCCTGTCTTGTGTTAAAAATTCCAATATGCATTATGGATACTAAAAAAAAAAAAAAAAAAATCTAAAATTATCAAATGAAATAACCACCAAGTGATAAATATCCAAAACAAAATATACTCACTTGAAAAGTTACTTTAAAAATATTTATTATAAGGTAAACAAGTTAGTTTTTAAAAACTTTATAACAGTATAGATTAATGAATTAAGTCAACTTTTAAATTTAATACATTTTGCAGTGACTTGAGGTTAAAAAAAGGGCACTAAACACTACATTTTAAAATGTAGAATTTTGCAGTTATCTCCCCAAATCCTCTCTTTCAATTTGGTCTAGTATTGTAATATATGTTATTTCAAAAGTTTAGTTTTCATACATAAAACTTGAAGAAAAAAGTTCCCCCCCAAATTCTCAATATCAGCAGTGCCCTGAAGAAAAATTCTTTCTAAGTCAAGTATAAAGACAAAAGTAATTCTCAGGAAATAAAAGCACTCTAACTAAAGCTCACATATACTAAATGCAGAGGCTGAAATAAGACTTGGAAGTTCTTTCCATTTTCTTCAGTCCTCCAGTCATTACTTTAACGGGCAAAGAATAACTACACAGCAAAACTCTGACGGGAGCACATACTTTCCACACACCCTAAATGTCAAAGGCCTGTTTAGAGAAAGGCCAAACAGTCTACCGCATCTTAGACATAAGGGCCAGAATTAGGAGATGTTTCTGACTAAGGAGTCTATTTCTGCCTCTACCACTGCCTCATTTTGTAACCCAGGCGAAGAGATTTATCTGTTCCTCACTTGGCTTTAAAAACAAAGATGGAGACACATAACTTCTGCTTAGCTCCCTAGAATATTGTGAGGCTACAAATAAGCAATGCCCATAAAAGCTTCAATCTCTTCAGAAAAGAAAAAAACAAATGAATTCTAACACACGCAGGAGAGGTTTTAGAGATTACTAAGAGACCAATGGTGGTCAAGGTGGACCACAAGGAACAGATAAACCACCGATCACAGGAAAATGCCTGTTGACCCTTCTTATTTATTTTCCAGGTGAAAATGGTCTTTGAAACTAAGCCCATAAACTGCCATCTAGATCATATCCAACTTCTCCTTCTGTAACCTCCACTTATGCCATCACCACACATTATAACTTCTCAATAGGTAAGAGACAACTACAATAACTACACTCATGATTAGAAAACCAGAGAAAAAAATCAGCATGCTTGATTTCTAGGACTGGCTTCTGACATTTTTTAAAAAATGAGGAATTGGAAAGTTAGCATAAAAAAACAGATTTCAGGCCTCTTCATAGTCCCATCTGCCTCTTTCATGAAAAGTAATCAATATGGCTGCCAAGATTTCTTGGTGGGAAAATGATTTTGTAAGATGAAACAACTGTACTTAACTGAAACTTAATTTTTGGATAGATGCCAGAATTTGCATTTAAGTTATTAAGGACTCGTGTACAGTATTTTCAATTAAATCTTCATTCTGAAGGCTCTCATGTCTGTAATACATATAATTTCTATTTATTAACTATTGAATGTACAATGATGGCAATAGTTTACTTCTTATTTTCCCTAGAAGTTTGATTCATAATAGCTACACATTTCAAATGCCAGATAATTACTAACATGTGACAACAGAGCAGCATTTAGAGGATGTATTGAACACAAGTGATGAAATGGAGAAACTGCTCTGATTGCTGTTCCCTGTCGAACTGTGGATATATTTTCCCCATAGAAAAGGGTTATAAATGACAACTAGAATCAACCTTCTGGAGTGTTAAAGTTGTAAAATAGTAATAAGGAGAGCATTTCCTTGTGTATTAGTACTTAAGAGTGGTGAGATTAATATTATATTTTCTTATTTTCACATCTCGCTCAAGAATGTAACCCAGGATACGCTAATTTGTGAGAAAATAATTCTTCACTTTTTAAAGATCTGAATTAATTTTCCTTGTATTAGTTGATGTTTTCACAGAGTATTTGAGCTTATACGTAAAGCAAAAACAGCTCATTTTTGAACACTGTAAAACTGACATCCTGCCAATCCTCCAAACAAGTACCTTAAGTTATTTTTAAAAAGAGAAGAAAAGAAAAAAGTCAGACTCTGAAAATAAGAGATATAACAATCAAATCTATGAGTATAGACTCTACAGATTAATTTATACAAGGGAAAAGAACTGGGTAAATTAAATTAATCAGAGTCTGAAAGAACCAGAGATCATCTTGCAACCAGAAAGCAGATCTTTTCCTAATATGGATTTAGAATATATTTAATTTTGGAAGCCCAAAATTAATTCCCTTCAGTCTTAACCTCCTCTTACTTCTGCTTGAAATCCAAGATGCGTCATGATACATTTGCCTAACCTGCAACATTAGACATCCCAAGCTCTTCAGATGAATCCTCCAGGTTCTCTGGGTATAGACAATTACCAGAAAAAAAATTTTTTTGAAAAAATAGAATGGCTTACTATTTCGCCCTAAAGCAGCGGTCCCCAACCTTTCTGGCGCCACGGACCAGTTTCATGGAAGACAATTTTCTCCATTGGAGGGGTGTGGGGTGGCAGAGCTCTGTGGCCTGGTCCCTAACAGGCTGCAGACTGTGGGTGGCTTGGGGACCCCAGTCCTACCCGCCTTTTGCTTTGGGAACTTCATTATCCAGTCCATATAACCTTCCTCTAGGGATCTTTAAAACAAGAGATTTACTTTTTTTGCTAAGAGTGATACCTATATCTGCCTGAAACTGTGTACAAGGGATATCCATTATTTAATTAACTCTATTTGATATCAATTTTATTTCAAATGATAGTTTATATAAATAAACTATCTTTTCAACATTCTTGTTGTAGGCTTAAGAAGGCAAATAATCCTTACTGATCTAAAAACAAAAGTA
>RJWJ010019588.1:0-30090 GCA_004363605.1 Indri indri | reverse complement strand
TTTTTCTTGGCTTATCCACTCACTGCTGTGAAAGATGAGGAAATGAAGCCTTTACATTTCTTCCTCCTTCCCTGATTCTGGTTTGTTTTATAGCAAGTTTTACTTTCTTGAGATTCATAAAATGTACCTTCCTGAACTAAATTTCCCTCAGAAATTTTGTCTTGGTTTTATATTTAAATATTATTCTGTTTTCTATCACTTCTTTTCCTGGCATTTCTATCACTCGAATATCCAGATTCAAGCTTTTCTTTTTGCAAACAACAGCACACAATGGTAATTGCTCTCGTCTGAATATTTGTGTCCCTCCAAAATTTGTATGTTAAAACCTCACCCTCAGGGTAATGGCATTAGGAGGTGGGACCTTGGGGAAGTGGTTAGGCCATGAGGGCCAAGTCCTTGTAAAGAAGACTCGGGGAAACTCATTCATCCCTTTTACCATGCAAGGATACATACGCATAGAAGGGACAATCCTAGAACTAGGAAGTGGGCTCCCACCAGACAACAATATGCTGGAGCCTTGATCTTGGACTTCCCAGCCTCCAGAACTGTGAGAAATAAATTTTTGTTGTTTATAAACCGCTCAGTTTGTGGTATTTTATTGTAGCAGCCTGAACAGACTGAAACAGTAATATATTTCTGAATTATTTCCTGTGTGAGCTGTTCCACCTCAAGACTTATCTTTGAATCAAATATTTCCTACATGTGGTGTCCCGGCTCTCAGCTTCTTTCCTGCAGCACTTGTAATATGTAATATGCTACTTCACTGTTTTCGTGGGGTGACAGAATCCAGGTCGTTGTTTTGTTTCTGTCCTTGCCAGTTATTAGTTTTGTCCTACCAGGATGTCTGAAGAATTGTTTTTTAATAATTATATTTAAAATTTAACTATTTCCTGTGTCTTTGTAGATAATTTTGTGCAGATTTTGGGGGAATCATGGTTTGTCCTTTGAGATTTGCAGATTCTGCTCTTCTTCAGGTCTAGAGAAGTCTTTTCCTTCTGTGTCTTTGAAAATCCTCCTGTTACCTCCATAGGATCCCTAAGCATGAGCAGCAATGGTTTTTATGTTCGATGTGCCTGATCTCCATTAGTGGTAGCTCCTCTTCAACTGCATTCATCTGCTTGCCTTGTTCCTTCTGCATTCATGGGGAAGGCCTCTGGCCTTTCCTGCTCATTAATACTTGTCTTTACAGTGAGTCTATTATATTCCTTGCTATTTCATTTACCAAGTGGACACTGGGGATGTTTTGATTCAAAATTTTTATCTCAGCTGCTTGTTTCCTCTGGAATAGATCTTTATGGGTGCCATTTCACATTACATTTCTTATTTCTTCCTTCTCTTCCCTCTTTCTTTCTTCTTTTAATCATTTAAACATTCATTTATTTATGTTGTACTATGTCTGTGTAAATATCCAGTTATTGTTTTCTGTGCTCATGCTTAAAAGTGGCCAATTCTGTCTGGTTAAATCTTTCTATCTGGATTCAGTGTAGAAGGGTTCTCTTGGCTGCCTTCTGCATGCTCTCGGAGACCTGATTCTCTTCCTCGGTGAGCTCAAGTGTTTCTCTGAGCTTCCCCTGCATTCCCTCTGGGTTTTCTCCTCCAGGGGTTTGGGTGTGGATGGTGGGCCTCTGTTGGCTTTCCTGAGCCCTCCCCCAGTGTCCTACATCCAGCTCCCTGCAGCCTGCTGGGGGCAGAGACACCATTAGTGCCTCTCTTCTTCTCCAGGATACTCTGGCTTCTGAGAGCTTTCTCCCTAGCTCCAGCTGTCTTTGGGGAGAGAGAGGCTGCTGGGTGTGTTTCCCTACTCAGCATTTCCTGCCTCTCTCCAGCATGGTCTTGGGTGCACTTGTAGCAGAAGACTGGAAAGATTTATGGAAGCAAGTTGGGCCTCTGCAGTAAACAAACAAGGTCTGGAGGGGGGTCTTACTTGGTTCTTTTCTGTTCCTATTCTATTTCCTGCTGACTTAGATAATTTTCCTCTGACTAATTTCTATTTAACTTTGGGGGATAATTACACCTGCTTTTGTGACCTTTCTGCTTTTACTCCTCTGCTATGGTGGGAAATGGCAATGGTTGTGGGAAGTTTGCCCTGTGTGGAAGTTTTCTAGTGAGTTTTCAGCCATGCCTATGTGGCATTTCTCCAAGCTGGGGGACTATTTATAACTTTGTTTCCCCCAGAATTTTGCTTCTAACTTCTCCTCTGTACCATTTCCTTCAAATGCAGGTTGAGACTGTGGTATGCCATTACACCAGCCTGACCTTTCAGGAAATTTCTACCTTTCCTTGTGGTGTAACGGAAGCCCTTTCTTTTGCTAGATTGCTGTTATTGGGATTGACTTCTAGTCTTTCTTATTCGCCCTTCTTTGTTCTAGGTTGTATGGGATGTAGATGCAGATTTCTCACTCATTCCATCATCTTGAACTAGAAGGTCCTAAATCTGACATTCAGAGTGTCACAACAGGACACTATGTCCCCCACAAATTTAGTGCAGGTTCTAGAAATAATGATATAGAAGACCAAGGGGCCACCAACCCAAAAGTTTGGAAAAATCAGTAGACCAACTGACATTTGTAAGTAACCAGGTATAAGGCAAAAGGTGGGGGCACAGAGGCTACAGTGAATTTCAGTGCACACGTTGTCCCAAAAGCATTCATACCCAAGTCATCTATAATTACAGGTGTGGGGTAAAGTTACAGGAACACTCCTTATACCCTGGGTTAGGCTTCCACAATCATTTGATTGATAATTTTGACAATGCAGCTAGCAAAATTTCTTATATAACCGGCTAGATGATGATATCACATATTATACACATGCATTTTAACCATAAACATACTGAAAAAACACTTTTTACCATAAATAATTCCTTTAGGGTTTGTATCTATTACTTTATTTACAATCAATAGCTAATTTTCCAGCTGCTCCTGGAGGAGGTATTGTTTGTCTTTTGGTTTTAAAATACCATCAGGGGTAACTGAAGGTTTTGGGAATGATACACAGAGAAGCTTCTGATGCCAGCCTCTCTTTGGTGGCTGAGCCTTTGCTTATTTGCCATTATGTTACCTACCAAGGAGGCTGGTAATATGGTCAGAGTGATTCCTTCTCCTCAGAGATTCCCATATAGGCATTCATTAAAGGCATTATTTATAGGTGTCCAAATAAAGTTTTAAATATCAAAGGAAAAATGAGTCTAGAGGGAGAACAGAAGAGAGAATTTTCTTTAGGGAAAGTCTTTAAACCCGGAAACCTCTTTGTGTCACCATGTGGGTTTTGTCTTCTCCAAGCAAAATATAACAAAAGAGCTATTATCTTTTACTAGGTGTGTACAGTAGGCTTCACTTCTTCACTTTTGTCATTTTATTTAATGCTTATTGCAAGCCAGAAAATGAGGAGTTGTGGTCATCTTTGTGCAAAGGGCACTTGAGCCTGGGGCCTGGTACGTTCATTCTTTCCTTCACTCTGTGCCAGCGGCGGGGGCACCGTTTACTGGTGTGTCTCCAACTCCTAGCTGAGCCTAACACTAATTTGATCCTTCAGCTAAAACTTTTGGTTGATGAAGAATATAGCTAGGAAGCAGCAGGGCCGCTATTCAAATCCAGAGCAGTCTGATTCCATAAACAGTGATCTAATTTGTGATAATGTCTGGATGTTTCTCATGAATTCTTTACAGGTTGACTCCAGGCATTTTTCTTCAGGCCCCAACCTTGCATAATGACAGTTCCTCATAATAATATAGATGCTAATACATCTGGATCTCTATATCCTAGCAAATTATTAATACAAGGTTATTGTATTGAGAATGTTCATAGATGAGTTGCTTTCTTTTTTTAATAAAATGTACTTACATGTAGGGCTTACATACAAAGGACTAAGCCTAATGGCTGAACATGTTCAATTTTCAAATAAACCCTGAGGAGGACATTTGTTGTGGATTTGCAAAAATCCACTTCTACAATAGAAGATAAGTGGCCAGTGAGATGGATTGCCTTTACCACATGAGTCAGACACATTATTCAGTAATCTGCGAGGCACATCAGACATAGCTAGAGGGGAGCACATGAGCGTGAGCACAGAGGTGGCAGGACCCTGAAAGCAGAACATATTTATGGTACACTAAATATAGAAAGTACATGCAGCACTGAATATCATGAGGTTTTAAACCAGCCACTCCTTGTTCGTATCTGCTGTGCCCGCAGGTATTATTGACAAAGAGCAAAAATAAAATCCCAAGCTGCTCATTGGAGTAAATGGAAGTTGTAGCTTTGGCCAGAAGTCCTTGCTCTGCACCTGGTGGGTGGAGTGAGTGTGTGTGCTGCCTCCACACTCCTCCTGCCTGTCGAGCCCCCTGGCTCAAATCTCAGCATTGGTCCTTGTAACCACACCATTTGACTGGAAAAGTGGATGCCTCAAAGATAAAGGAGAGAGAGAGAGAGAGAGAGAGAGAGAGAGAGAGAGAGAGAGATAAAGATAAAGAAAGAGACCATGTGCTCGTCGCATAACCCAGGATTCAGAAAGTGCAGCCCCTGCACACCTGGCACCCTCCATCCCTGGTGCTAAGCCCCCTATTTCCTCTCTTGGCATCTCACTATGTGTTTTTATTAAATTTTTTACTTTATATTTTCTTTCTCATTTCAGCATATCATGGGGCTACAAATGTTTAAGTTATGTATGTTGCTCTTGCCCCACCCGAGTCAGAGCTTCAAGTGTGCCCCTCCCCCAGATGGTAGGCACTGCACCTGTTAGGTGTGTATATACCCATCTCCTCCTCCCCACTCCCATCTGCCTGACACCCGATGAATGTTATTACTATATGTGCCCTTAAGTGTTGATCAGTTAAAACCAATTTAATGGTGAGTGCATGTGGTGCTTGTTTTTCCATTCTTGGGATACGTCACTTAGTAGAATGGGCTCCAGTTCTATGCAGGAAAATACAAGAGGTGCTAAATCACCATTGTTTTTTTCTGGCTGAATATAACTTCATGGTATACACGTACCACATTTTATTAATCCACTCATGTATTGATGGGCACTTGGGTTGTTTTTACATCTTTGCCATTGTGAATTGTGCTGCTATAAATATTCGAGTACAGATGTCTTTTTTGTAGAATGTCTTTTGTTCTTTTGGATAGATGCCCAGTAATGGGATTGCTGGATCAAATGGTAGATCTGCTTGTTTCTCTTTGAGCTACAATCTCCATATGGCTTTCCACAGAGGTTGCACTAGTTTGCAGTCCCACTAGTAGTGTGTGAGTGTTCCTATCTGCAACCATGCCAACATTTATTGTTTTGGGACTTTTTGATAAAGGCCATTCTCACTGGAGATAAGTGATATCTTATTGTGGTTTTGATTTGCATTTCCCCGATGATTAGAGGTGTTGAGCATTTTTTCATATGTTTGTTGGCCATTAGTCTATCTTTTTTTGAAAAGTTTCTGTTAATGTCCTT
Source organism: Indri indri (assembly GCA_004363605.1). Taxonomy (NCBI): domain Eukaryota; kingdom Metazoa; phylum Chordata; class Mammalia; order Primates; family Indriidae; genus Indri; species Indri indri. The sequence goes on along the minus strand of RJWJ010019588.1, from coordinate 24,648 downwards.
CACCCACTTTTTGATAGGGTTGTTTGATTTTTTTCTTGCTAATTTTCCTGAGTTTTGTATAGATTCTAGGTGTGAGCCTTTTATCAGATGTGTAACATGTGAATATTTTATCCTATTCTGTAGGTTGTCTGTTTGCTCTCATGATAGTTTGCTGGGCTGTGTAGAAGCTTTTAAATTTGATCAGGTCCCATTTATTTATTTTTGTTGTTGCTGTGATTGCCTTTGGGGGTCTTTTTCATAAATTCTTTGCCTAGGCCAATGTCTATAAGAGTTTTTCCAATGTTTTCTTCTAGAATTCTTATAGTTTCATACCTTAGGTTTAAGTCTGTTATCCACCATGAGTTAATTTTTGTGGGAGGTGGAAGGTGCGGATCCTGTTTCAGTCTTCTACATGTGCCTTTCCAGTTTTCCCAGCACCATTTACTGAATAAGGATTCTTTTCCCCAGTGTGTGTTTTTGTCTGCTTTGCCAAAGATTAGATGGCTGTATGATGATGGTTTTATATCTGGGTTGTCAGTTCTGTTCCAATGGTCTATGTCTCTGTTCTTATGCCAGTCCATGCTGTTTTAGTAACTACAGCCTTGTAGTATAGCTTGAAGTCTGGTAAATTAATGCCTCCCAATTTGTTCTTTTTGCTTAAGATTGCTTTTGCTATACAGAGTCTTCTCTGGATCCATACAAAATGTACAATTATTTTTTCTGTATCTGTGAAAAATGATGTTGGTATTTTAATAGGTATTGAATTGAAATTGTAGATCATTTTGGGTAGTACAGACATGTTAACAATATTGACTCTGCTGACCAATTAGCATGATATGGTTTTCAATCTATTTACATCCTCGCTATTTCTTTCCTCAGTGTTTTGTAGTTCTCCCTGTAGAGGTCTTTTACCTCCTTAGTTAAATACATTCCTAGGTACTTTATTTTCTTTGTTGCTATTGTGAAGGGTATTGAGTCTTTGATTTGGTTCACAGTTTGACTGTTGTTTCTGTATAGGAATGCTACTGATTTCCGTACATTGATTTTTTAACCTGAGGCTTTGCTGAATTTGTTTATCAATTCCACTAGTCTCATGGCAGAATCTTTGGGATTAGATAGATATAAGATCATATCAGCAGCAAAAAGAGATAGTTTAATCTCTTCTGCCCTCATTCGATGCCCTTGATTTGCTTCTCTTGTCTGATTGCTCTGGCTAGGACTTCCAGCACTATGTTGAAGCAGTTATAGAGGACAACCTTGTCTGGTTCCAGTTCTAAGTGGAAATGCTTTCAATTTTTCCCCATTTAGTATGATGTTGGCTGTGGGTTTGTCATATATGGCTTGTATCATTTTTAGGTAAGTCCTGTCTATGCCAATTTTGTTAAACATTCTTATCATAAAAGGGTGTTGAATTTTGTTGAATGCTTTTTCTGAGTCTATTGAGAGGATCATATGGTTTTTGTTTTTGCTTCTATTTATGCAGTGAATTACATTTATAGATTTGCATATGTTGAACAATCCCTGCCTCCATAGGATGAAGCCCACTTGGTTGTGATGGATTATTTTTTTGAAAAGCACCTGAATTGAATTTGCTAGGATTTTGTTGAAAAATTTTGCATCTATATTCATAAGGGATATTGGTCTGTAGTTTTCTTTTTTTGTTGCGTCCTTTCCTGATTTTGGTAGTAAGGCGATGCTGTCTTCATAAAATGTCTTGGGGAGGATTCCTTCCTTCTCAATGTTGTGGAATAATTTCTGCAGGAAAGGCACCAGTTCTTTTTTTGTAGGTCTGGTAAAATTCGGTTGTGAAACCATCTGCTCTGGCACTTTTCTTTTTAGGAAGGATTTTTATTGCTGTTTCAATTTTGGTACTTAACATTGGTCTGTTCAGGAATTCTATTTCTTCCTGATTGAGCCTGCGGAGGCTGTGTGTTTCTAAGACTTTGTCCATTTCCTGCACATTTTCAACTTTATGTGCATAGAGGTTTTTATAGTATTCATAGTTGATATTTTGTATTTCCATGGCGTTAGTTATAATTTCTCCTTTTTCGTTCCTGATGGAGCTATTTAGACTTCTTTCTTTTCTGCTTCTCATTAATCTAGCCAAAGGTGTGTTAATTTTGTTTATTTTTTCAAAGAACCAACATTTTGTTTTATTAATCTCCAGTATAGTTTTTTTGTTATCTATTTCATTTAGCTCTGCTCTGATCTTTGTTATTTCTTTTCTTCTGCTGGGTTTGGGTCGGTTTTCTCATTCTTTTCCAGTTCTTTCAGAGGATTCATTAGATTGTTGATTTGTGATCTTTCTGTCTTTTAGATGTAGGCATTTATGGATATAAATTTTCCTCTCAGGACTGCTTTAGCTGTGTCCCACAGATTTTGATAACTTGCTTCTCCTTTGTCATTTAGTTCAAAGAGTCTTTTGATTTACATCTTGATTTCCTCCTTAATGAAATAATTGTTCAGCAGAAGGTTGTTTAGTTTCCATGACTTTGTGTAGAGATGAACATTTCCATTGGAGTTTATTTCTAATCTTATTCTGCTGTGGTCTAAGAACATACATGGTATAGTTTCTATTTTTTTTTAGTTTTTTGAGAGCTGCTTTGTGGCTAGGATATGGTCAATCTTAGAGAATATTCCATGAGGTGATGAGAAAAAATGTATATTCAGTGGTTTTTGGGGAGACTGTTCTGTAAATGTCAGTCAGGCCCATTTGTTCTAGGGTTCTGTTTAAGTCCATGATTTCTTTGTTAATTTTCTGTTTGGAGGATCTGTCCTGTTCTATCAGAGGGGTGTTGACATCTCCAGCTATTATGGTGTTGCTGTTTATCATTTTGTTTAGATCAAGTAGGATATGCTTTATGAATCTGGGTGCACCTGAGTTAAGTGCATAAATATTCAGAATTTTTATGTCTTCTTGTTGAACTGTACCCTTCACCATTACATAGTGACCCTCTTTGTCGTTCATTACTTTTGTTGATTTGAAGACTAAGTTATCTGAAATCAGAAGTGCCATGCCAGCTTTCTTTTGGCTTCTGTTTGTTTGAACTATTGTATGCTATCCCTTCACCTTGACTCTGAAAGCGTCCTTGTGGGTTAGATGAGTTTCCTGAAGATAGCAGATTCATGGCTTTGTATACTTATTCATTTGGCCAGCCTATGTCACTTTAGTGGGCAGTTCAAGCCATTCACATTTATTGAGAGAATTGATATGTGGGACAGATTTCTGTTCATCCTTTCGAGTTGAACTTTGTTGCTTTGTTTTCTTTTATTTGGAGCTAGAGTCTCACTCTGTTGCCCAGGCTAGAGTGCCATGGTGTCAGCCTAGCTCACAGCAACCTCAAATTCCTGGGTTCAAGCGATCCTCCTGCCTCAGCCTCCCAAGTAGCTGGGACTCCAGGCATGCACCACCACCCCCAGCTTATTTTTTCTATATATTTTTAGTTGTCCAGCCAATTTCTTTCTATTTTTTCTAGTGGATATGGGGTCTTCCTCTTGCTCATGCTGGTCTTGAACTCCCAAGCTTAAACAATCCACCAGCCTCAGCCTCTCGGCATGCTAGGATTACAGACATGAGCCACCACACCTGGCCTGTTGTTTTGTTTTCTCTCTTGAGCCATTGTGGTATCTGGCCTTTGACCTTTAGCTTTTGAGTGATTTTATATTTGTGAGTGTTTATTGTGCTGATCCATGTGTAACACTGTTTTGAGTACTTTCTGAGGGCAGGTCTTGTCTTGGTGAATTCCCACAGTCTTTGCTTATCTGAGAAGGTCTTTATTTTTCCTTCATATACAAAACTTAGTTTTGCAGGGTGCAAGATTCTAAGTTGGGCATTATTCTGTTTTAGAAGAGTGAGAATGGGGCCCCAGTCTCTTCTTGCTTGTAAGGGTTCAGTTGAGAAGTCTTTCATTATTCAGATGGGTTTTCCTTTGTAGCTTACTTGCTTCTTTCACCTTCCAGCTTGTAGGAGGAGGGCCTCTTTGGTGGTTATTTTGGTCAGTCTGATGACTGTGTGTTGTGTTGTCTTCCTGTTTACGATGAATCTCCCAGGAGTCCTTTGAGCTTCTTGTACCTGGATATCTAGATTTTTAGCAAGGCCAGGGAAATTTTCCTCTATTGTGTCCTCAAATAGCTTATCCAACCTTTGTGTATTTTTTTTCACCCTCAGGGATGCCTATGATTCTCACATTAGGCTTCTTCACATAATCCCACATTTCTTGTAGGCTTTGCTCTTTTCTCTTTTTTTTTTTTTTTTGAGACAGAGTCTCACTCTGTTGCCCTGGCTAGAGTGCCGTGGCATCAGCCTAGCTCACAGCAACCTCAAACTCCTGGGCTCAAGCGATCCTCCTGCCTCAGCCTCCCGAGTAGCTGGGACTACAGGAATGCACCACCATGCCCAGCTAATTTTTTCTATATATATTTTTTTACCTGTCCAGATAATTTCTTTCTATTTTTAGTAGAGACGGGGTCTCGCTCTTGCTCAGGCTGGTCTTGAACTCCCGAACTTGAGCGATCCACCCGCCTCGGCCTCCCAGAGTGATAGGATTACAAGCATAAGCCACCGCACCTGGCTTGCTCTTTTCTCTTATTTCTCTGCTCTATCTCTGTGACTGACTTATTTAATTGAAAGGTATTATCTTCACTCCGTGAGATTCTTTCTTCTGTTTGATCTACCCTGTTCTTGAGGCTTTCCACTGTGTTTTGTAATTCCCTGAATAAATTCTTCATTTCCAGAAGTTTGGTTTGATTTTTCTTTAATATTTCAATTTCTTTAGTGAATTTTTCTTCCAAGTCCTGGATTTTTTTTTGGTTTCTTTGTGTTGGTTGTTCATTTTTTCTTGCATATCATTGAGTTTTCTTACAATCCATGTTTAAAATTCTTCTTCTGTCATTTTAGTGTTCTGAATTTGATTGGTGTCCATTGCTAGAGAGCTGGTGTTCCTTCTTGGGGTTATGCTTCCTGTTTGATTCTTCATACTTCCAGAGTTATGTCACTGATTCCTTCCCATCTTGATTGGCTGTTGCTCACTATGTGTTTTAAATGGATTGGATAAATTTGGTCTTTGAGTCTTTGTCTATGTGAACCCCTGGAAAGCCTGCCTGGTGGGTACTTAGAGGCTATGGTAGCATCTGCATAATCTCTTAGACAGCAAACCTGTCACTTTCCTCATGCTTTTCAAGCATGCTGAATGAAACTAGTTTTGCTAAGCATCAGTGAGTCAATGACTATTGAATATCACCTCTCTCTTCCTCTACAAGCAGGCATTATGCCTTCAGTTTAAAAACAATTTATTGGACTCATCACATGTAAAAAACATTGTGCTGGATTCTGGAAATGAGCAAGGCAAATTTCCCACAACTTATGGCCAAATGGTGGAGAAAAATAAGGTTTTTCTATGTCATGCTTGAGATGAACTCCAAACTCCTCCCATTCCCCCTCTGACTTTGGCTCCTGTTCTGAATCTCCCTTTATTGCCTGCCATCCACAAGCCTCCTCCTCTCCTTCCTCCTCCCCACTGTTCTTCCATGCTGGTTTCTGCCTGATGACTTTGGACTAGGGCTTCCTCCCCCTGCAGTGCTCTGCCTAGGATCTTCCCCCAGCCCATACCTTCACCCTCCATTATGTGGTCATAGGTTGCACTTCAGGAAGTCATTTCCTGACCATTGCTGCCAAGATCACCCCCAGGTCCATCTTTTCCCTCCTCTGGTTTGTTTTTCTTTTTCTCATGGAACTTGTTATGGTCTGAAAGTATAGGACTTCTTCATCTGTTCACCTCTGTCTTCTCCATATAACACTACCTTCCTGGGGTAGGCATTTGTCTCACTCACCATGTAACCTCAGTCCTGGAAAGACTGCCATATAATGGGTGCTGATGTGTACTCGATCCATGGAATGAACAAATAACAGTGTCATTTAGAAATGCATTTGTTCGCAAGTTCCAGAAAACACATTCACAGAGGCTGAAACAAACATGGGTTTATTTCTTCATGTAACACAAGTACAGGGATAGGTTTTTGCAACATGGGTTAGTTCAGGAGTGAATGATGCAGTTTCTGATCTCTTTGCAGGTCTTCCAACTTTCCTGTCATAATTTCAATATATGTGTTGTACCTTTTACCTATTTCTGCATGACAAACCTCTCCAAAAGTTCCTGGCTTAATTCAGATTTCCTCTGTGCACGCAAAGATCTCCAGGGCCATCCTATGGCTTCCCATAAATAAGAGAAATATTTTAACAGCTATGGTTGAAGACTGAACACAAGAGTTTAGGATTCATTGGGATCATGTCCCCTTTCCAATGTATGCTTTGTCTTGACTTCAACTGTCTAATGGTTTTCTAGGTTCTCTTTTAATTCAACCTCTGAAGTTTGAGAGCTATTCCATCTCTGTCAAGTCGGACTGTGGACTATGCGAATGCATGATCCAGGCTCAGTGTTAGAGTTATGAATCACAATATTTGAAAGAAACTTTTTAAAAAAGAAAAAAGTTAGTGGCTTAACAGCAATTTATTATTATCTTTCTAGTTTTTGGGTTGAATTTGTCCAGGCTGCTTTCCCTTGGAATCTGTCATGCAGTTGCAGAATTTAAAAGAAAGATATTTCAACATAAGAAGATACCACTAAAGGAGTTGAAAGGGTTTTTTCTAGTCCTTTGATAAGTTGAAATAGCATAACTTATGGAATGTAATTATAAAATATCTTGTTTAAAATTTATCTTCTGGAACAAGTTTTTCTCTTGCCTTTGATGAAAACTTGAGCAGGCCCCAAAATTTGTTCTTTCTTGGGTAACATGAAATCCTCTGATAAATAATTAACATTGTCAGTAATAAGTAATTGAAGCACCAAACACCTCTGCTTATGGAAAATTTCCTGTTTAATGGGGAAAAAGTTAGTTTCATTCTCTCTGTCCTAATTTAGAGCTTCTAATTCTCTTTGGAGATAAGGAAGAATAAGAAAAGATTTTACCTAATTGGCCCTTTCATGAGCTGGGCTCAGGCTCTCTGTGGCTGGCAGACTGGCAGATAATTTACATGAAGTTCATCTCTAATGAAGTTTTGTTTTGTTTTGTTTCATTTTTAAGAGACATGGTATCCAGGCTGGAGTAAAGTGGTGTGATCACAGCTCACCACAACCTCAAACTCCCAAGCTCAAACAATCTGCCCTCTTCAGTTAGGACTACCCAGCTAATTTTTTTGAATTTGTTTTTTCAGAGATTGGGTCTCACTACATGGCTCAGGCTGATCTTGAACTCCATGCCTCAAGGGATCCTCCCTCCTCAGCCTCCCAAAGGGCTAGGATTAACTGGTGTGAGCCTCTGTGCATGGCCTTCTAATGAGTATTTTTAATGGTTCTTCAAAGGGACTTGCTTGGTGCATAATAGAACATCACAGAATATAATGGCTTAAAATAACCACAACTTTATTACATCTCATGATTTTGTGTCTCAGGAACTTGGACAATAGTCACCTTGGTGACTCTTCCACTCTTATGGCATGGATCAGGCTCAATCGTTATTTGCTACATCACTGGTGCCCATTCTTAGGGCTCTCACCTGGCAGCCTTGGTTTGAGAGGCTCATCATTTGCTCCTCCCCAGGCCCCAGGCGTCCTGCATCATCTTGCTGCTGAAATCTCACTTCCCTTTCCTCAGGTCCTCGTGAGCAGAACCTGTGATGGTGGAGCTGGCTCTCTCTTCCACTTGCACAGAACACAGGTCCAGAGGAAACATTTATGCAGCTTTGGCCCTGGTGATTTTCCCAGTGCAACCACTTCCCCCTGCCTCGCCCATCAGTCACTCTCTAGAGACCTTCTCTGACTCTAGATCTTCCAGGCTGCTGTCAGGCACTGATGGCAAGAAATCATTCAGGTAGAAGGGAGAGGTGAGCACTGTCCCTTATCTGGCCTGGGAGGAGGGGAACCACAGCCCTGCTCTAAAATTTCTCTCTGTGTTCTCTCCTGTTTCAGCTTGCCCGACCTCTTTTATAAGAGCAAATGGTAAGCTTATCGAGAAACATGGTCCTAGCACACCAATTTTGCAACTCCTTTATCTTGGCCTTGCTTTGAAATTACTCATCTTTTGTCTTCATGCTTCAGCAAAAGCAGAGATGAGAAGATTCCCATTTGGTTTTTATTAGTATTTTTAAAAATTCTGTGCATGGTTGCTTCAATAAAATTAGAACTAATAAGAAAAAGTGTAGCTTTGTTTTACAGTCAAGGTTAATGCAGCAACATTTGGGCTACATAAATGCATAATGCTTTTCATAACCACCTTAGCTAGCACTGAACACACATGGTAGGTGGTGCACAGGGCATATTCCATAAATACAGTATAGGGTAAGTTTAAGACGTAGCCTTTGGAACAAGACATACCTGGGTGGGATTATTGTGTCTGATGCTACTGGCTTTGTGACTCCAGATCCTGCAATTTATTTTAACTTAGCCTCACTTTTCTCATATGTAAAATTGAAAAAATATTTTATGCTACATAAGGATTAAAAAAGACAGATATACAGATTATATAGTGCTTAATGCTTTCTCCTACATCGGGTAATAATAATAACTAATGATCATAATTAACTTTTTATACATTGTCAATTAGAAACTGCTTTCAAAATCTTTCTCTGAAAATTAGCTTGTTTCAAATGCAGTGAAGTCGTTTCCTCACATTATGCATGAAACCTCGTTGTCAGTCATTTTATCCCTTTGCAGAGTTGATTAGGTGTTTTGTGTTGAGTTGCCCAATCTGTCTATCAAACGCATTCGATTTATACTTTTAACTGTATCGTTTCAATAGTGAAAGTGTTTGAGGATAACCTGTCTTTCAGAAAACTGATGCAGTTTTTCAACAGGAAAAGGTCACAAACTAGCAAAATTAGTTCAACCTGTTTAATTTTCCAAACCTCACAGCCAAGAAAAAGCCCAATTCTGCAATACGACTGCGATTCATTATCAGTTCACAAAACACAAGGAAGCAGTAAAGAACCACGCCGTGAAAACAGCAGTGGTTTTGCCTCCAGCGACTTCACGTCCACCTGGGAGAACATGCTGGGTTCGCGGAATGTGAAATCGCCACAGTGTGGACAAAGTAAAATTGTACTGTGTGGGCCTCAGTTTCTTTCCCTGCAAGGGCGGGTTGGGGATGCAGAAGACCCGTGAGTTCAAATATGAGTCGTTCATTCAGTAACTACTTTTTTTTTTTTTGAGACAGAGTTTCATTGTGTTGCCTGGGCTAGAGTGCCGTGGTGTCAGCCTAGCTCACAGCAACCTCAAACTCCTGGTCTCGAGCGATCCTCCTGCCTCAGCCTCCTGAGTAGCTGGGACTACAGGCATGTGCCACCATGCCCGGCTAATTTTTTCTATATATTTTTAGTTGTCTGATTAATTTCTTTCTATTTTTAGTAGAGACGGGGTCTCGCTCTTGCTCAGGCTGGTTTTGGACTCTTGAGCTCAAACAATCCGCCCGCCTTGGCCTCCCAGAGTGCTAAGATTACAGGCATCAGCCACCGCACCCGGCCAGTTACTGCTTTTTGATTCATCTGTTCATTCAGTCAAACGAGATTGGCACCAGCAGGGCCTAGTGGGCAGGGCTGGGCCCTGACACACACAGACCCGAATTTCCACCCCAGCTGTCCCACGTGTTAGCTGAGAAACTGACAGGGCATTATGTTTTCATTCTGAGCCTCAGTTTCCTTTTCTCTCAATGGAAACATGATTATTCCGGTGCTGCTAAGAGCATTGCGTGATATCGGTGGTTCCCATTGGAGGCCACACCACCTCTGAGGGGAAGTTTGGAAATTTACCGGGCAGTTAGAGAGCAAGGACTGGGGTTCTACTCATCCTATCACATCTAGAATCCTTCAAACCTGGAATACACCTTTCTATACCCTCGAAAACCATGCTGTGTCCCAGATTCCTTTTGGATATTTCAGTGAAAATGAAGAGCCTACCCTGAGTTTACCTCTAAGTACGATGCTTTTATGCCTTTGTGATACATGTTGACTTTCCGCAAATGGACCTACCATGTAAATTAAGGAGAAAGTACACAGTGCTTTGTTTGGCACTTTACTGAGAGTTGTTCGTTATTTTGGAAAAGCGTGCTGCCATCATGAATTTTATTCCTGGTATTTGAGTCATCAGTAAAGCACATTTTATCAATCTGTATTTGTAGCTGTCCTGTTTACAGTGATTTTACACATACACATGCAGATTTAGTGCTTATTTAAAAATGTTAACCATAAGGCTAAAGTGCCAAACAATGTTCAGTTAGATATTTAATACTGACTTTATCCCGATATTTATTCTGCCAAAATGGCATAGAAACATAAATCAGGCAAACATTTTCCAAAAGAATATGCCAATAGAGAGAGATGCCAAGTACATATTGTACCTCCAAGACATAAGGAAATAATTGGAAAAGAGTAATAATGTAACTGAAATATCGATGGCATTTTTGGATCAGAAGGAAAATTTATCACTGCCTGTTAGATAAAACCCATGTAAAAATTAATGTAAAATATGGCAAACTACACAATACTAGAGAAAATTATCTTATTAGCTATATGAGTGACTATTAATACTAAAGTGGAAAGAAATTCAAGAAAATACATAATTTTTTCTTTTTCACCAAGTAATTTCCATGTTGGAGAAGCATTTTGAGGTGGGGAAAGATTTCAAATACAAATGTACCATGCATTGCAGTTAAGTAAATATACATTGTAGGTGAAGAAACATCTCAGGTGATAATGAAGATTTACTGTTTGCATATATTAAATTTGTAAGAAATGAAGAGTCACAGAGCAAATGTTATATTCAAAATTACTGACAGTGGATATGAATAAACTTCTACTATGTGAAACCCTTAAAATTCCTAGAAAACAGCTCATTTCTCAGAGCCATTGCCTTGGCAGCAGAGGGACAGCAGGCATGCTGAGTGAGGCGAGCAGGCAGCAGGAGGACTTCACGAAGCCTCAAAGGCGTTTCAGCAATTGCTTGTCTTACGCTCCACACATGGGTGCCAGGAACCACAGTGAAAGGTCACATATCGCCAGTGTTGTTGTTACTGCTCCCGGTGCCATGGAGAGTGCTTCTGGGATAATAGATTATTTTGTGAACTGGGCAGTGACAGTGAAGAAGTGTTTGTGTGTCTTGTTCTGTACAACACAAGAAGTAGCTCTGCTAAGGAGAACTTTATTTTTTAAAAGAAGTTGTTCACTTTTTGAAGCTATTAAATAACTTTTAAATTTATTCACGGAAAAAGTATATGCTGAAACTGAAATATTAAGAAAATATGGGATATGTTTTTCAGATAGATTTAAAATGTTAAATGGATCTCTCCTAAGTTGTAAGGAAATTATATAATTGAAAAGGGATTGTCAATAACTGTATTGTACATAACCTCACTCACTGAAACTTGCATAGGTATACACATATAGGTTCTAATTTAGAAATATATTGCTCACGTAGATACTATTTGAAATGCATAAAGAATTGATTTACAGATCTCTCTCAATTTGATATACAAGACCTGGTTACTAATCCATTTAAAGTGGCTGAAGAATATGTCAACAATTTGCAGGAAGTTAAATAAGTGACTTTGAGACCAAAATATCTTTTAACTGGTATAGTTAGAAAAGATTTAACATTTAAGATTTTCACACCCGCTCATTTGGAATGAAGCTAAATTACTTATGTAGCCCCATTTTCCACTCTGTATTTTGCTAAAGATAGTTTCAGTGCAAGGGTGGTTACTAAAAAACACAGTCGAACCAATTGCAAAATCTAAGAGGAGATTTGAGACTCCTTTTAACAGATGGAGAGTAAAATATTACCAAGTTACCGGAAACACATGAAACATAGGGATCTCAGTGGATTTCATTGACGCACCTTGCTTTAAAGGTATTTCACATTATTCATATCCTATGCATGTAATACACACACACACACACACACAGAGCTGTATAGCACAATCAAGGAAATGTGTGTTGTGAAAAGTGCATATTGCATCAAGTTAGGGGTTGTACTATTTGTCAGTCCTCTGACCTGTCCTCCAGGCCTTCCACATTATCTCTTCATATACTCTTTGTTAACTATCCATTTTTCCTACACTCCCTGTCTCTCACTGAGGGACATGGTCCCCATAGTGTGAACACAAAGCAGGATAAATAAAAACAACACACTTAAGTTATCTTAGTCAAACTGCAGAATGCCAAAGACAAACAGCAAGTCTTGAAGTAAAATAATACCTTACAAATGGAGAAACAAAGTTAAGAATTACAGCAGAGTTCTCACCAAGGACAATGCAAGCAAGAATAGAGTAGACTGAACTACATAAAGTTTTCAAATTTTCCTTCAACAGCCTAGACTTCTATATTTAGAAAACTTTTCCTTCCAAAGGGAAGGAGAGAGTGCCATTGGTAATACAGTGGAGGAGGAGGTCCCCAGTTTTAGTTCCCTCCCAGAAACACCAACTTGGTAAGTACCCATAGATGGGAGTGCCTTTGTGAGAATCTGGGGTCTCAGGCATCAGGTAACAGTACCAAAGTGGAGCACAAAAGCTGCATCAATAAGGGTAAGAGAGACAGGTTTTTGTTTTTGTTTTGAGACAGAATCTTGTTTTGTCAACCTGGATAGAGTGCAGTGGCTTCATCAGAGCTCACTGCAACCTCAAACTCCTCCTAGGCTCATGCAATCTTCCTGCTTCAGCCTCCTGAGTAGATGGGACTATAGACAAGCACCACCACATCGGCTAATTTTTGTATTTTTTGTGGAGACAAGGGTCTTACTTTTGCTCAGGCTAGTCTCAAAACTCCTGAGTTCAAACAATCCTCCTGCCTCAGCCTCTCGAGAGTGCTAGGATTATAGGCACAAGCCTTTGTGCCTGGCCAAGAGAAACAGTTTTACTTTGCTTGTGCTGCCTCTCCCCCAAGATGACACAGTGCCTTTGGCCTTTGATTTATCAAACAGGGGAAAGTGAGACAGAAGCTGATGTTCAACTTTCCCAGGATTTGGGGGCACTACTGCAGAGGCCTACTTCTGTCTTGCCTTGTGGAACACTTGGGGAATTGGCATGGCCAAACCACCTGGGAACAGCCAGAAAAGGGGAAAAGGGACAGGGGCTCACAGTGACTGGTGTGCAGACCTTAGCAGTAGCCCCATTACCCCGTCAGTGGCATCACCCAACAAAGGCCCTCTCTAAGGGCCTTGCTAGATGGAGGAAACATATAAACCAACCTCACCTGACCCTGGAGCTGCTGTAACTGGCCCCATCCAATGGCAGAGACCAGTCAGTGGCCCCATACAGCCAGCAAACCTTGGAAAAGCTGCAGAACCCAGCCACAAACCCTACCCTGCTGAGAAACCAAGAGAGCAGCTCCACCAAAGGTCAGAGCACCAGCAGCATGCCCCGCCCACCACAGATGTTGCCATCTGACTTTCACAGAACCAAAGGGTAGGCTAAACCTAGTGAAGGCTTTTCCCTGCCGAGGCGAAACTTTAAGCACTGGAAGAAGTGACTACTTCCTCAAATATGAGACACTAATGAAAGGATACAAACATCAGGAAAAATCAGGGAAACTTAACAGCACCCAAAGAAACTAATAAACTTCCAGTTATGAACCCTAAAGAATTAGAGAACTACAAGTTGCCTAAGAAAGCATGCAAAATACTTATTTTACATAAGCTAAGTGAACTTCCACAGATCACAGAAACACAACCAAACAAAATCAAGAAAACAATACATGAACAAACTTGGATGTTCAACAATAAAAAATAAACCACTAAAAACAGACAGACGTCCTAGAGTGAAAAATACAATGAGTTGAAAAATTCAATATAGATCTTCAACAGCAGACTCAATCAAACAAAAGAAACACTTACTGAATTTAAAGACAAGTCATTTGAAATTATCCAATCAAAGAAGCATAGAGAATAAGAAAATAAAAGTGAAGAATGCCTAGGTGAATATGGGACACCATCAAGTGAAACCACATGAAACCAATACATATTATGAGATTTCCAGAAGAAAAAGGAAACAATAAAGAGGCAGAAAGTCTATTTAAAGAAATAATGACTGAAAACTTCCCAAATCAGGGGAGGGAAACGGATATCCAGATTCATTAAACCAAAAAATGTCTATGTACCCTGAAACCTGAATAGGCCTACACCAAGACCCATTGTAATTAATTTGTCAAAAGTCTAAGACAAGGAGAAATTTTGAAAGCAGGAAGAGAAATGCAACTGGACACGAATAAGAGAACTTCCATAACACTAGCTATGGATGTCTCAGCACGAACCTTGCAAGCCAGGAGAAAGTGGAATAATAAATTCAAGTACCAAAAGGAAAACACCCTGGCAACCAAGAATACTGTACTTGTGAAAAATAATCCTTCAAAATGAAGGAGTGGTAAAATCTGTGACAGATAACCAAAAACTTAGGGAATTGGTTACCACTAGACCTTCTTTCTAAAAAGTGATAAAGGGAGCTCTTCTAGTTGAAATTTAAAAAATATTAAATAACAACACAAAAGCTCATTAAGGTATGAATTTCACTGGTAAAGATAAATATGTAGACAAACACGGAATATCATTATACTTCAATTGTCATGCATAAATCACTTTTGACACTATAACAATTAAAAGAAAAAAGTATTAAGAATAACTGTAACCCCCCAAACTTTTTCATGAATAAGTGATATAAAAAGAAAGAAACTCTGACATCAATAATATAAATATGGGGGAGGGAGTAAAACTGTGCAGCTTTTGTATGACATTGAGGTTAAGTTTTTATCAGCTTCAAATAGACTGTTATAACTGTATGAGAAAAATGCTTGTAGTAGCCACACAAACATAAAGAGAAAGGAATCAAAGCATATCACTATAACATTCATTAAATCATAGGAAAGACAGAAAGAGAAAAAGAGAGGAACAAGAGAACTAGAAAACAGATGAAAAAAGCAATTAACAAATGGCAGTAGTAAGTCCTCACCCACAAATAATCACTCTACATGTAGATGGATTAAACTCGTAAGTCAAAAGACATGGAGTGTCTGACTGCATAAAAAAGCAAGACTCAACTGTATGCAGTCTACAAGAGACTCAATTTAGATTTAAGGACCCACAAAGACTGAAAGTTAAGGGGTAGAAAAATATAATCCATGCAAATGGTAACCAATAGAGAACAGACATTGCTATACTAATAGCAGACAAAATAGGCTTTACATCAAAAGTGGCACAAGAAACAAAAAAGATCATCACACAAATATAAAAGAGTCAATTCAACAGGAAGCTATAACAGTTGTAAATATATACACATCCAAAATCAGTGTACCAAAATATGTAAAGCAAACATTGACGGATCTGAAGGGTGAAGCAGACAGCAGTACAATGAAAGTGGAAGACTTCAATACCCTACTTTTAATAATGGATAGAACATTCAGACAGAATATTAATAAGGAAACAGCAGATTTGAAAAACACTATAAACCATATGGACCTAACAGACATATACAGAACATCCACCCAACAGCAGCAGAATACACATTCTTTTCAAGGGAACACAGAACACTCTCTAGGATAAATTGCATGCTAGGTCACAAAATAAATCTTAAGAAGATTGAAATCACTCCAAGTATCTTTTCTGAGTGCAACGGAATAAAAATAGAAAACAATAACAAGAGGGAATCAGGAAAAATCACAAATACATGGAAATTAAACAACATGCTCTTGAGCAACCATTGGGTAAAAGAAGAAATTTAAAAAAATTTATGAGATGTCTTGAGACAAACAAAAGGAAAATAATACATACCCAAACTTGTGGGATTCAGCAAAAGCTGAAGGGGGAAGCTAAGAGAGAGGTTTATAGTAATAAATGCCTACATGATAAAAGAAGAAAGATCATAAGTAAACAACTGAAATTTACAGTTCAAAGAAAAAGAAAGAAAAAGAAATCAAATTAAAACTGAGGTTAGTAGGAGGAAGATAATAATATAGATCAGAGCAGAAAAAATGGATATGAGAAAAACAATAGAAAAAAATTGATATAACTAAGTATTGTTTTTTTTAAAAGATAAGGAAAATTGGCAAGCACTTAGCTAGATTAAGGAAAAACTTAATAAGACTCAAATAAAATCAGAAATGAATGAGGAGGCATTAAAACAAATGGATCAGAAATAAAAGACAATCATATGAGACCATTGTGAATAATAATATATTAACAAATTCAACAACTTAGATAAAATGAATAACTTTCTAGAAACACACAACCTATCTAGATTGAATAAGACAAACTTGAAATCCTAAATAGATTAATAACAAAGAAAGAGATTGGATCAATAATCTAAAACCTTTAAACAAAGAAAAGCTTAGAGCTAAATGTCTCCATAGGCGAATTTTACTCAAAATTTAACTAAGAATGAATACCAATCGTTCTTAAATTCTTCCAAAAAATAGAAAAGAAAGGATAACTTATAAACTCATTTTATAAAGCCATCATCTCTGTGATACCAAAGCCAGAAAAAGAAACAATAAGAACAAAACTAGAGGCCAATATTTCAAATGAATATAGATGCAAATCCCTCAACAAAATGCTAGCAAACCAAATTCAACAGCATTTTAAAAGGATCATGCACCAAATGAGATTTGCCCATCGATGCAAGGATGGTTAAACATACACGAATCAATCAGTGTTATACATTACCCTAATAGAATGGACAAAAACTACATGATCATCTTAATAGTCATGCATTTGACAAAATTTGACACCATTTTTTAACAAAAACACTCAATAAATTAGGAATAGAAGAACTCGACACAATAAAGATCATTTATAAAATGCCCACAGCTAAACCACATTTAATGACGAAAAACTGAAAGCTTTTCTCCTAAAATTTGGAAAAGTCAAGAATGTCTACTCTCACTACTGCTATCAGCATAGCATTAGACGTCCTAGGCAGAGCAATCAGGCAAGAGAAAGAAATAAAACACATCAAAATTGAAAAGAAAGAAATAAAATTATCTCTATTTGCAGATGACATGATCTTATACATGGAAAACCTGAATACCTTCACAAAAACTTGTTAGAATAATAAATTCAGCAACTTTGAAGGATACAAAATCAATGTATGAAAATCAGTTGTATTTCTATATACCAACAATGAACTATCCTCCCCCCTAATTAAGAAAACAATCTGAATTACAATAGTGTGCGCATGCGCGCGCGCACACACACACACACACACACACACACACACACACACACGCACACACACACACACACACAAAATGCTTAGGGAGAAACCTAACCAAGGAAATGAAAGGCTTGTATACTGAAAGCTATAAATCACTGATGAAAGAAATTAAAGCCAACACAAGCAAATGGAAAGGCATTCTGTATTCACAGGTTGCAAGAATTAATATTGTTAAAATGTCTCTACAACCCAAAGCCATCTACAGATTCAATGCATTTCCTGTCTAAATCTCAAAGGTCTTTTTTTCTTTTTACAGAAATAGAAAAAACTATCTTAAAATTTGTATGGAACCACAAAAGACTCTGAATAGCCAAAGCAATGTTGAACAAAAAGAACAAAGCTGCCTGATTGCAAATTATATTACACAGCTACAGTAATCAAGACAGTATGGTACTGGCATAAAAACAGGCATATAGACAAATGGGACAGAATAGAGGGCCCCCAAATAAATCTACGTGTCCATAGACTGCTGGTGTTCAAAAAGTATGACAAGAACTCATGATGGAGAAAATAGAGAAGTGGAATTGCATTAACCTACAAAGATTTTGAACAGAAAAAAAAAAAAAGATCAACAAAGTAAAAAGGCAACCTACAGAATGACAGAAAATATTTGCAAACTGTATATCTGACAAGGGGTTAATTTCCAAAATATATGAGGAACTCCTAAAACTCAATAGCAAAGAGTGAAATAAAGTGAATAAAAAATGCAAAGGGCTTGAACTTGAATAGACACTTTTCTAAAGAACACATACAAATGGCCAACAGGTATAAAAAAGATCCCAGCATGACTAATCATCAGGTAAATGGAAATCAAAATTACAATGAGATGTCACCTCACACTTGTTGGAAAACCTATTACTCAAAAAATAATGATAATAAATGTTTGTGAAGTTGTTGAGAAACTGGAACCCTTGTACATTGTTAGTGGGGATGTAAAGAGGTACAGCCACTATGGAAAACAGTGTGGCACTTCCTCAAAAAACTCAAAGTAGAACTTCTATGTAATCTAACAATTCTACTTGTGAGTGTACTTCCTAAAGAATTGAAATCAAGATCTTGAAGAGATACCTGCACTCCCATGTTCATTCCAGCACTATTCACAATAGTCAAGATATGGAAACAACACAAATATTTATTGAGAGATGAATGTATAAAGAAAACATGATATTCATGCATACACGCACCCACACAATGGAATATTATTCACCCTTAAAAGAGAAGGGAATCCTGCTATTTGTGACAACATGGATGAACTTGGAAGACATTTTGGTATGTGGAGTCATTAACAGAAAGAAAAACACTACGTGATTTCTTTTATATGAGGCATCTAAAATACTCGAAGTTATAAAAGTAGAGAAGAAAATGATAGTTACAGTGGGATGCAGAAGGTGGAATATGAGGAGATGTTATTCAATGGGTATAAAGTTACCATTATATAAGTATGTTCCACAGATCTGCTATACAATAGTATCTATAGTTTACGATAAACTATTGTGTACTTAAAAATGTATTAAGAGAGAGATTCTTGTATTAAGCATTTTTACCACAAAACCAAAAATCAAAAATCAAAAAACAACCAACCAAATAAAAATGAATAAAATGAATAAAAAAAGGACATAAAGAAACTTTTGGTTATAATATATATATTTATTACCTGAACTGTGATAGTAACATGAATATATTATATATGTCTAAACTTACCAAATTGTGTACATTAATTATGTGCAGCTTTTTGTATAAAAATTATACTTCAATAAAACTGGAAAAAAGTGAAGGAAAAATACTTTCTCAGGTAAACAAAAACTGAGTAAAGGTATGGCCATTCTGACAATTTCTGGTGTTTTTAGATAATTTACATTTAAAGTGATTATTGATATAGTTGGATTAACATACAACTTGCTTGTGCCATTTTCTTTTTGCCAGCAAGCATGCCCTGCATGAAATGTGAAATCTTAAAAGAAGTTCTTCAGGGAGAAAGAAAATAATATAAATTGGAAACTAGGATCTTTATAAAAAGGTAACTGCATCACAGAAGGAATTAATGAAAGCAAAATAATTTTGTGTATTAATTATTCTCAATTGCTATAAAATGTAACTGCTCATTTAAAGTAATAATAGTAACAATGTATTGGGTGATTATAGCATATGAATAAAGGAAATAAATGACACAATGTTATAATAGACAGGAAAGAAATTTAAAATATCCTGTTATGAGTTACCAGCACTACACATGAAGGATTATCATACTGTGATTTTTAAGGTGGGATTAGATTATTTAATAGTGTGTATCATAAATTCCATGAAAACATCAATTAAAATATTAACAAGAAAAGTACATGATACACTAAGTGTGCTTCTAAAATAAAATATAAAATGCTCAGTTAAAACTAGAGAAGGAAGAAAAATGGAGAAAAAAGGAAAGAGAGGGCAAATGCAATAAATAGAACACAATTCCACTAAGGGTAAA
Source organism: Indri indri (assembly GCA_004363605.1). Classification (NCBI taxonomy): domain Eukaryota; kingdom Metazoa; phylum Chordata; class Mammalia; order Primates; family Indriidae; genus Indri; species Indri indri. The sequence goes on along the minus strand of RJWJ010019588.1, from coordinate 4,962 downwards.
GATTAGTCCACCTGTATCAGTAATCACTTTAAATGTAAGTTCAGCATGGTTGCAGGATACAAATTTAATATACAAAAGTTAAATGATCTCCTGTGTACCTGTACTGAACAATTGGAACTTGAATTAAAAAAGGAGTATTATTTATATAGTACCAGGATGTACTGAGGTGTAAATCTATCAGCTTAGGTACATCAATCAAAAATCTATCAAATTAGATCTCTATGTGAAAGACTACAAAACACTGGTGAAAGAAACCAAACAAGGTCTAAATAAATGGAGAGATATTCCATGTTCATGGATCAGATTTGGTTTTGTGAAGATATCATATCCTCTCAACTTAATCTATAGATTCAACAAAATCACATTCAAATTTCTGGCAAATTATTTTGAAGACATCTATGAACAGATTTTAAAAATTTATATGAAAAGGCAAGGACATAGTATAGACAACACAATACTGAAGAAAAAGAACAAAATTCTTCACATTACTTGATTTCATGATTTACTGCAAAACTATAGTATACAAGACAGTGTAATATCAGTGAAAAAATGGACACATTGATCAATAGAACAAAATAAAGAGGCTAGAAATAGACCCACATAAATATAGTTAATTGACTTTTTATAAAAGTTAAAAGGCAGCTTAGTGGAAAAAGAATTATATTTTCAGTAAATTAGTGTAGAAAAAAATTAGTCATTCATATGAGAAAAAATGAACTAGATACAGACGTTATGCTTTTCAATAAAGTTACTTAATATGGATCATAGACATAAATTTAAAGTGCAAAATATAAAAAAAAATAGGAGAAACTCTACATGAACTTGAGTTTGGCAATGAGTTTTTAGATGTGATACCCAAAACATAACTAATAAAAGAAATGTTTGATAAGTTGGACATAGTAAAAATTAAAAGCTTTTGTTCTGTGAAAAACACTGTTAAGAAACTTAAAATAAGTCACACAATAAAAGAAAATACTTGAAAATAACATATGTAATAAAGTACTTGAATCTAAAATATACAAAGTAACAGTACATATCAGCAATAAGATAAACAACCCAATTAAAAATGGGCAAAAGTCTTAAACAGACATCTTGCAGAATAAAATATAGAAAGGTAAACTAGCACATGAAAAGATACTTAATGTCATTTGTCATTAGGGAATTGCTGATTCAAGCAACAAGATACCTAAAGTGACTAAACTGAAAAATTCGACAATACGAATTGCTGATAAGGATTCAGGCCAACGAGACTCTCATTCATTGCTGATGGGAATGCAAGATGGTACAGCCACATTGGAAGACAGTTTGGCATAAAGCTAAAAATAATCTATTATACATTCCAGTAAATGTGCTCCTGAGTATTTATCTAACTTATTTGAAAACTTATGTGTGCACAAAAGCCTTTATACAAATATTTATATTAACTTTCTTCATAATTTCCTAAAACAAAACCACCAAGAAGTCCTTCATTAGGTGAAAGCATAAACAAACTGTGGCACACACGTGTAATGCAACATTATCTATTGATAAAAAGGAATGAGCTATCGAGACACATGAAAACATGAGGAAATCTTAAATGCATATTACCAAGTGAAAGAAGCCAATCTGACAAGGGTCCATATAGTATGATTCCAATTATGCCATTCTGGAAAAGGAAAACTCTACAGGTAGTAAATAAATAAAGTAACATTGGATTATAACCCAAAGTTTAAAACAAATATCTCTATTGGTCCATACTATAAATAACATATAAATTTATGGTTGAATGAATATAACAGATTAGTGGTTCCTAGCTCTGGACTGATGGGAGGATAGTGAAGATTAATCATAAGGGATATTTTAGGGCAGTAAAATTATTCTGTATAATATTGTCATGGTGAATATAAGACTCTATGCATTTGTCAAGATTCATAGAACTTACTGGCATAATGAGTGAACTTTACTATATAGAAATATTTTTTTTAAAAAAGTCATTTGGGAAGTTGGAAGACCCAGATCCTAGGATGGACTGCAGATTGTGAGAATCTAACATTATCAACATAATATTATTAATTTATGAAATAAACTTACTGAAGAATGCAGGCGAAAATATGCTTTCCCAAGCAATTTTGGGGAAAAGTGGAGACTTTAAGAGTAAAGGCAAAAGGAACTGTGCATAGATACTGTACTGTAGTTGATAAAGTATTTCCCCATAGGGGTGTGGGTTAAGAATTCTCATCCTGCTAAATATATATGTGTGTGCGTGCATATAAATTGAGCAATTAATTAAATTGGTGGCAGATGGTAGGTGTCAGATTCCTTACTCTTAGAGTAGGAAGTTATAGGCAAGCAAAGAAAGGAGGCTAGAATGTGATCATGCATTAGAGTTGGAGACATTAGTATGAACTCAGAATTAGCTTAATATACAAAAAAATGGATACTGATAGAAATATATACACATGTATGTATACACACAGGCACACATTGCATATACACAGTCCTCCTTGCTCTGTCAACTGAGAATGACCAGAAGCAATGACATCTCTGCAGCAATTATCATACTTGGCACCAAATCATGTTTTAGAAACCATTTCCCAATGAAGGGAACCAGAACTCCTTGCAGAAATAGTTGACTTAAAGGCTGAGAAAGGGAGTATATAAGATGTTCCTGGAGCAACTCATGGTGCCAAAAAGTAGGGAAGTATTCCCTTGAACTCCAACAATGGGTCATGTCTAAGAGACACAGGCACAAATGAAAGAGTTTCCAATGGCTAAAGGTAGAAAAATTTGATCAAAAATATAAATAATGTATTGATTACAACCCAAGGTTCAAAATAAATATCTATTGGTCTATACTGTAATTAATTAATTAATTATATAACTCAATGATTAAATAAATAAATAAATGGAGAAAAGAGATTCTGCACTAGAAAAAATATTCTGCACTATTCCCTAGTGCAGAATAAATCCAAATTATTTATGTAGATATCTCACTTTCAAGGAGGTGGAGCTTCCCACTCCTTGTGTGTAGGCTGTATAGGGTGACTTCTTTTCCAAAGAGTACTATGGAGAGTGGGAAAAAAGTAACATTATGATGGGGAAACCTAACAAATACTACTTGAGCCGGGTGATCAAGGTCAACATTGACAGTATAAGTCATGCTGACAGTAGGTACCCTTGGTAGGATGTGTTGAGAACGGCACTTTACTTCTTCGGTTTTCCTTCCAAAAATCAAAAACCCGAGTCTAATCATGAGAAAATTTTCAGACAAACTGCAATTGAGGTACATTTTACAAAATATCTCACCAGTACTTCTCAAAACTGCCAAGGTCATCAAAACCAGAAAAAGTCTAAAATTTTCATAGCCAAGATGGGCCTAAGGAGACATGATGACTAAAGGTAATGTAGCATTTTTGGTTGAAATTCTGGAACAGAAAAAAGGACATTAGATAAAAAAGTAAAAAAAAAGAAAATCTGAATATAGGGCCAAACAATGTATACTTTCCACTATTGACTTGTGATCTTATGTGTAATTCCTGTCTCCATGAATGTATAAACCCAAACTGCAACCTGCTTGTCATGAGCACATTTTCTCAGCACCTCTTGAAAACATGTGCTCCGGACCATCGGACATACACACTCAGTTCAGAATAAAGCTCTTTAAATTAAAAAAAAAATCTGAATATAATATGTACTTTAGTTAATAATCAATATCATTTCATTAATTGTGACAGATCCTTTGTAATGGAATATGTCAACAACAAGTGAAACTGGGTGTGGGGTATGTGGAAATTCTCTTTGCTATCTGCGATCATTACATTTCTGTGTCAAATTGGCTAGGCTAGGTTATTCAATAAAACACTGACCTAGGTGTTTCTGTAAAGGTATTTTATACGTGTGGTCAACATCTACAATCAGTTGACTTTAAGTAAAGAGATTATTCTGTGTTATGTGGATAGGCCTCATTCAATCAGTTGGAAGGCCGTAAAAGCAAAACTGACTTTTCCCTGAAGAAATATGCCTCAAGACTGAAGCATCAACCGCTACCCAGGAATTTCCACCCTTCTTACTTACTGTCCAGATTTTGGACTTGCCAGCCCCCACAATCAGGTGAGCCAATGCCTTGAAATAAATCTTTTTATTGACAGACAGGTAGATGATGATAGATGGTAGACATAGAGAAAGAGAAAGATAGAAATGAGAGAGGGACAGAGAGACAGAGAGACAGATCTGATTCTATTTTGCTGGAGAATCCTGCCTGATACATTATCTTCACCACCTTTCTCTAAATCTCAAGCTACTGTACAATAAAAAATTTATTTTGAATATCTATCATTAAAAAATGATATTTTAAAAAATCTTATTGCTTACCATTGGTAATTACCGAGATACCAACTCATTGTTCTAAACATTTAAAAATAATTGGAAAGAAACATTTATTTCATTTTTCAAAGTCACCAACTATTACAGAGTGAAAGGTTCTGTTTGTACAAATTTCAAGTAATAAATACAGAAGTAATAATAAAATTATAAAATCAGCAGTTTGCAAGGACTGATTGATATGAAATTTCATATTGGAAAGATCAGACTGACACCATCTAAATGTTTGGCATAATCTTAGCATCACCAGAAGTGAGACAGAAAAAATTAAATTCCTCATAGCATAGTAAATTCATAACATCACTTATGAAGTATTGTTGAAAAAAGTTAACTTGTGGAATAATTTGTGCAGGATGGGCACCAGTTCTTCTTTGTAGGTGTGGTAAAATTCGGGTGTGAAACCGTCTGGTCCGGGACTTTTCTTTTTTGGGATGTTTTTTATTGCTGTTTCAATTTCAGTCCTTGATGTTGGTCTGTTCAGGAATTCTATTTCTTCCTCGTTGAGCCTAGGGAGGCTGTGTGTTTCTAAAAATTTGTCCATTTCCTCCACGTTTTCCAGTTTGTGTGCATAGAGATTTTTGTAATATTCATAAATTATATCTT